>CM076733.1:1310000-1466645 GCA_038501795.1 Pseudopleuronectes americanus | reverse complement strand
ATCTGATCAGGGTGGGAAGGTGAATGTGTGAATGAGGTTTGAGGCTGAAAGAACAATGCACAGAGAAGTTATAATAAATCCCTCTTTTTTGGTGAATAATCAAAAATTTCAAGCCAGGCCACGGTCACACATTCTGACGAAATCATATATACCGAGCTAGTTTATATCTCCATCTTGTTGAGATGACATTCACAGAACTTGAAATTGATCTAATGTAAGCTCGCAAAACCAACTGTGGCAAGGATAAACGCTTTACTTCCTTCGTCTGTCATGCACCGCTGGACCACGCTTACTAATCACACATTATGGTCCACCCAATCAAGTTAGACCCCATAGTGAAAACTTTATCTAATTCGAATTTAGTTTCAAAACAAGGCTTACCTCTTTTTGGCAGTAGGTGGTGCTATCGCTTTCACTATAATAGACTAATACATCTGCTTAGCTTAAAAACACTGTTTTCTCTCTTCAGATCGTATAAACTTTCATATTTGCATCCAAGACATCATAGGATTCTAACATCACTGACAGTGGGACATTAAAGCAAACTGACAACATAGAATGATCTGCTTAATGAATCCTTTGAAGTGTTCTTTTCTATAAACAGCTCATTTGAGCTGTATATAGTAAAGAAGCCAAGAGTAGTTCATCAAAGTTTAAAAGATGTCACTTCCTGTAGCCAGCAGGTGGCGCTGTAATGATGAGTCAATATTGATATGGATCTGATCAGGGTGGGAAAGTGAATGTGTGAATGAGGTTTGAGGCTGAAGAACAATGCACAGAGGAGTTATAATAAATCCCGCTTTTTTGTCGAATCATCAAAATGTCAAGCCAGGCCACGGTCACACCGTCTGATGAAATCATATATACCGAGCTAGTTTATATCTCCATCTTGTTGCGATGACATTCACAGAACTTGAAGTTGATCTAATGTAACCTCGCAAAACCAACTGCGGCAAGGATAAACGCTTCACTTCCTTCGTCTGTCATGCACCGCTGGACCACGCTTACTAATCACACATTATGGTCCACCCCATCAAGTTAGACCCCATAGTGAAAACTTTATCTAAATCGAATTTAGTTTTAAGACAAGGCTTATCTCCTTTTGGCAGTAAGTGGTGCTATCGCTATCACTAGACTAATAGATCTGCTCAGGTCAAAAACACTATTTTGTCTCTTCAGATCGTATAAATCTTTCATCTTTGCATCCAAGACATCATAGGATTCTAGCATCACTGACAGTGGGACATTAAAGCAAACTCACAACATAGAATGATCTGCTTAATGAATCCTTTGAAGTGTTAGAAGCCAAGAGCAGTTCATCAAAGTTTAAAAGATAACACTTCCTCTAGCCAGCAGGAGGCGCTGTAATGATGAGTCAATATTGATATGGATCTGATCAGGGTGGGAAGGTGAAAGTTGTGAATGAGGTTTGAGGCTGAAAGAACAATGCACAGAGAAGTTATAATAAATCCCTATTTTTTGGTGAATAATCAAAAATTTCAAGCCAGGCCACGGTCACACATTCTGACGAAATCATATATACCGAGCTAGTTTATATCTCCATCTTGTTGAGATGACATTCACAGAACTTGAAATTGATCTAATGTAAGCTCGCAAAACCAACTGTGGCAAGGATAAACGCTTCACTTCCTTCGTCTGTCATGCACCGCTGGACCACGCTTACTAATCACACATTATGGTCCACCCCATCAAGTTAGACCCCATAGTGAAAACTTTATCTAAATCGAATTTAGTTTTAAAACGAGGCTTATCTCCTTTTGGCAGTAAGTGGTGCAATCGCTATCACTAGACTAACAGATCTGCTCAGGTCAAAAACATTATTTTGTCTCTTCAGATCGTATAAATCTTTCATCTTTGCATCCAAGACATCATAGGATTCTAACATCACTGACAGTGGGACATTAAAGCAAACTGACAACATAGAATGATCTGCTTAATGAATCCTTTGAAGTTTTCTTTTATATATTCAGCTCATTTGAGCTGTATATTGTAAAGAAGACAAGAGCAGTTCATCAAAGTTTAAACGATGTCACTTCCTGTAGCCAGCAGGTGGCGCTCTAATGATGAGTCAATATTGATATTGATCTGATCAGGGTGGGAAGGTGAATGTGTGAATGAGGTTTGAGGCTGAAGAACAATGCAGAGAGGAGTTGTAATAAATCCCTTTTTTTTGTCCAATCATCAAAATGTCAAGCCAGGCCAAGGCCACACCGTCTGATGAAATCATATATACCGAGCTAGTTTATATCTCCATCTTGTTGCGATGACATTCACAGAACTTGAAGTTGATCTAATGTAACCTCGCAAAACCAACTGCGGCAAGGATAAACGCTTCACTTCCTTCGTCTGTCATGCACCGCTGGACCACGCTTACTAATCACACATTATGGTCCACCCAATCAAGTTAGACCCCATAGTGAAAACTTTATCTAATTCGAATTATAGTTTTAAAACGAGGCTTACCTCTTTTTGGCAGTAGGTGGTGCTATCGCTTTCACTATAATAGACTAATACATCTGCTTAGCTTAAAAACACTGTTTTCTCTCTTCAGATCGTATAAACTTTCATATTTGCATCCAAGACATCATAGGATTCTAACATCACTGACAGTGGGACATTAAAGCAAACTGACAACATAGAATGATCTGCTTAATGAATCCTTTGAAGTGTTCTTTTCTATAAACAGCTCATTTGAGCTGTATATAGTAAAGAAGCCAAGAGTAGTTCATCAAAGTTTAAAAGATGTCACTTCCTGTAGCAAGCAGGTGGCGCTGTAATGATGAGTCAATATTGATATGGATCTGATCAGGGTGGGAAAGTGAATGAGGTTTGAGGCTGAAGAACAATGCACAGAGGAGTTATAATAAATCCCGCTTTTTTGTCGAATCATCAAAATGTCAAGCCAGGCCACGGTCACACCGTCTGATGAAATCATATATACCCAGCTAGTTTATATCTCCATCTTGTTGAGAAGACATTCACAGAACTTGAAGTTGATCTAATGTAAGCTTGCAAAACCAACTGCGGCAAGGATAAACGCTTTACTTCCTTCGTCTGTCATGCACCACTGGACCACGCTTACTAATCACATATTATGGTCCACCCCATCAAGTTAGACCCCATAGTGAAAACTTTATCTAAATCGAATTTAGTTTCAAAACAAGGCTTACCTCCTTTTGGCAGTAAGTGGTGCTATCGCTATCACTAGACTAATAGATCTGCTCAGGTCAAAAACACTATTTTCTCTCTTCAGATCGTATAAATCTTTCATCTTTGCATCCAAGACTTCATAGGATTCTAGCATCACTGACAGTGGGACATTAAAGCAAACTGACAACATAGAATGATCTAATGAATCATTTGAAGTTTTCTTTTATATATTCAGCTCATTTGAGCTGTATATTGTAAAGAAGACAAGAGCAGTTCATCAAAGTTTAAACGATGTCACTTCCTGTAGCCAGCAGGTGGCGCTCTAATGATGAGTCAATATTGATATTGATCTGATCAGGGTGGGAAGGTGAACGTGTGAATGAGGTTTGAGGCTGAAGAACAATGCACAGAGGAGTTGTAATAAATCCCTTTTTTTTGTCCAATCATCAAAATGTCAAGCCAGGCCAAGGCCACACCGTCTGATGAAATCATATATACCGAGCTAGTTTATATCTCCATCTTGTTGCGATGACATTCACAGAACTTGAAGTTGATCTTATGTAACCTCGCAAAACCAACTGCGGCAAGGATAAACGCTTCACTTCCTTCGTCTGTCATGCACCGCTGGACCACGCTTACTAATCACACATTATGGTCCACCCAATCAAGTTAGACCCCATAGTGAAAACTTTATCTAATTCGAATTATAGTTTTAAAACGAGGCTTACCTCTTTTTGGCAGTAGGTGGTGCTATCGCTTTCACTATAATAGACTAATACATCTGCTTAGCTTAAAAACACTGTTTTCTCTCTTCAGATCGTATAAACTTTCATATTTGCATCCAAGACATCATAGGATTCTAACATCACTGACAGTGGGACATTAAAGCAAACTGACAACATAGAATGATCTGCTTAATGAATCCTTTGAAGTGTTCTTTTCTATAAACAGCTCATTTGAGCTGTATATAGTAAAGAAGCCAAGAGTAGTTCATCAAAGTTTAAAAGATGTCACTTCCTGTAGCCAGCAGGTGGCGCTGTAATGATGAGTCAATATTGATATGGATCTGATCAGGGTGGGAAAGTGAATGTGTGAATGAGGTTTGAGGCTGAAGAACAATGCACAGAGGAGTTATAATAAATCCCGCTTTTTTGTCGAATCATCAAAATGTCAAGCCAGGCCACGGTCACACCGTCTGATGAAATCATATATACCGAGCTAGTTTATATCTCCATCTTGTTGAGAAGACATTCACAGAACTTGAAGTTGATCTAATGTAAGCTTGCAAAACCAACTGCGGCAAGGATAAACGCTTTACTTCCTTCGTCTGTCATGCACCACTGGACCACGCTTACTAATCACATATTATGGTCCACCCCATCAAGTTAGACCCCATAGTGAAAACTTTATCTAAATCGAATTTAGTTTCAAAACAAGGCTTACCTCCTTTTGGCAGTAAGTGGTGCTATCGCTATCACTAGACTAATAGATCTGCTCAGGTCAAAAACACTATTTTCTCTCTTCAGATCGTATAAATCTTTCATCTTTGCATCCAAGACATCATAGGATTCTAGCATCACTGACAGTGGGACATTAAAGCAAACTGACAACATAGAATGATCTAATGAATCCTTTGAAGTTTTCTTTTATATATTCAGCTCATTTGAGCTGTATATTGTAAAGAAGACAAGAGCAGTTCATCAAAGTTTAAACGATGTCACGTCCTGTAGCCAGCAGGTGGCGCTCTAATGATGAGTCAATATTGATATTGATCTGATCAGGGTGGGAAGGTGAATGTGTGAATGAGGTTTGAGGCTGAAAGAACAATGCACAGAGAAGTTATAATAAATCCCTCTTTTTTGGTGAATAATCAAAAATTTCAAGCCAGGCCACGGTCACACATTCTGACGAAATCATATATACCGAGCTAGTTTATATCTCCATCTTGTTGAGATGACATTCACAGAACTTGAAATTGATCTAATGTAAGCTCGCAAAACCAACTGTGGCAAGGATAAACGCTTTACTTCCTTCGTCTGTCATGCACCACTGGACCACGCTTACTAATCACATATTATGGTCCACCCCATCAAGTTAGACCCCATAGTGAAAACTTTATCTAAATCGAATTTAGTTTCAAAACAAGGCTTACCTCCTTTTGGCAGTAAGTGGTGCTATCGCTATCACTAGACTAATAGATCTGCTCAGGTCAAAAACACTATTTTCTCTCTTCAGATCGTATAAATCTTTCATCTTTGCATCCAAGACTTCATAGGATTCTAGCATCACTGACAGTGGGACATTAAAGCAAACTGACAACATAGAATGATCTAATGAATCCTTTGAAGTTTTCTTTTATATATTCAGCTCATTTGAGCTGTATATTGTAAAGAAGACAAGAGCAGTTCATCAAAGTTTAAACGATGTCACTTCCTGTAGCCAGCAGGTGGCGCTCTAATGATGAGTCAATATTGATATTGATCTGATCAGGGTGGGAAGGTGAATGTGTGAATGAGGTTTGAGGCTGAAGAACAATGCACAGAGGAGTTGTAATAAATCCCTTTTTTTTGTCCAATCATCAAAATGTCAAGCCAGGCCAAGGCCACACCGTCTGATGAAATCATATATACCGAGCTAGTTTATATCTCCATCTTGTTGCGATGACATTCACAGAACTTGAAGTTGATCTAATGTAACCTCGCAAAACCAACTGCGGCAAGGATAAACGCTTCACTTCCTTCGTCTGTCATGCACCGCTGGACCACGCTTACTAATCACACATTATGGTCCACCCCAATCAAGTTAGACCCCATAGTGAAAACTTTATCTAAATCGAATTTAGTTTTAAAACGAGGCTTACCTCCTTTTGGCAGTAAGTGGTGCTATCGCTATCACATAGACTAATAGATCTGCTCAGGTCAAAAACACTGTTTTCTCTCTTCAGATCGTATAAATCTTTCATCTTTGCATCCAAGACATCATAGGATTCTAACATCACTGACAGTGGGACATTAAAGCAAACTGACAACATAGAATGATCTGCTTAATGAATCCTTTGAAGTGTTCTTTTCTATAAACAGCTCATTTGAGCTGTATATAGTAAAGAAGCCAAGAGTAGTTCATCAAAGTTTAAAAGATGTCACTTCCTGTAGCCAGCAGGTGGCGCTGTAATGATGAGTCAATATTGATATGGATCTGATCAGGGTGGGAAAGTGAATGTGTGAATGAGGTTTGAGGCTGAAGAACAATGCACAGAGGAGTTATAATAAATCCCGCTTTTTTGTCGAATCATCAAAATGTCAAGCCAGGCCACGGTCACACCGTCTGATGAAATCATATATACCGAGCTAGTTTATATCTCCATCTTGTTGAGAAGACATTCACAGAACTTGAAGTTGATCTAATGTAAGCTTGCAAAACCAACTGCGGCAAGGATAAACGCTTTACTTCCTTCGTCTGTCATGCACCACTGGACCACGCTTACTAATCACATATTATGGTCCACCCCATCAAGTTAGACCCCATAGTGAAAACTTTATCTAAATCGAATTTAGTTTCAAAACAAGGCTTACCTCCTTTTGGCAGTAAGTGGTGCTATCGCTATCACTAGACTAATAGATCTGCTCAGGTCAAAAACACTATTTTCTCTCTTCAGATCGTATAAATCTTTCATCTTTGCATCCAAGACTTCATAGGATTCTAGCATCACTGACAGTGGGACATTAAAGCAAACTGACAACATAGAATGATCTAATGAATCCTTTGAAGTTTTCTTTTATATATTCAGCTCATTTGAGCTGTATATTGTAAAGAAGACAAGAGCAGTTCATCAAAGTTTAAAAGATGTCACTTCCTGTAGCCAGCAGGTGGTGCTCTAATGATGAGTCAATATTGATATTGATCTGATCAGGGTGGGAAGGTGAATGTGTGAATGAGGTTTGAGGCTGAAGAACAATGCACAGAGGAGTTGTAATAAATCCCTATTTTTTTGTCCAATCATCAAAATGTCAAGCCAGGCCAAGGCCACACCGTCTGATGAAATCATATATACCGAGCTAGTTTATATCTCCATCTTGTTGCGATGACATTCACAGAACTTGAAGTTGATCTAATGTAAGCTCGCAAAACCAACTGCGGCAAGGATAAACGCTTCACTTCCTTCGTCTGTCATGCACCGCTGGACCACGCTTACTAATCACACATTATGGTCCACCCAATCAAGTTAGACCCCATAGTGAAAACTTTATCTAATTCGAATTATAGTTTTAAAACGAGGCTTACCTCTTTTTGGCAGTAGGTGGTGCTATCGCTTTCACTATAATAGACTAATACATCTGCTTAGCTTAAAAACACTGTTTTCTCTCTTCAGATCGTATAAACTTTCATATTTGCATCCAAGACATCATAGGATTCTAACATCACTGACAGTGGGACATTAAAGCAAACTGACAACATAGAATGATCTGCTTAATGAATCCTTTGAAGTGTTCTTTTCTATAAACAGCTCATTTGAGCTGTATATAGTAAAGAAGCCAAGAGTAGTTCATCAAAGTTTAAAAGATGTCACTTCCTGTAGCAAGCAGGTGGCGCTGTAATGATGAGTCAATATTGATATGGATCTGATCAGGGTGGGAAAGTGAATGTGAATGAGGTTTGAGGCTGAAGAACAATGCACAGAGGAGTTATAATAAATCCCGCTTTTTTGTCGAATCATCAAAATGTCAAGCCAGGCCACGGTCACACCGTCTGATGAAATCATATATACCCGAGCTAGTTTATATCTCCATCTTGTTGAGAAGACATTCACAGAACTTGAAGTTGATCTAATGTAAGCTTGCAAAACCAACTGCGGCAAGGATAAACGCTTTACTTCCTTTGTCTGTCATGCACCACTGGACCACGCTTACTAATCACATATTATGGTCCACCCCATCAAGTTAGACCCCATAGTGAAAACTTTATCTAAATCGAATTTAGTTTCAAAACAAGGCTTACCTCCTTTTGGCAGTAAGTGGTGCTATCGCTATCACTAGACTAATAGATCTGCTCAGGTCAAAAACACTATTTTCTCTCTTCAGATCGTATAAATCTTTCATCTTTGCATCCAAGACTTCATAGGATTCTAGCATCACTGACAGTGGGACATTAAAGCAAACTGACAACATAGAATGATCTAATGAATCATTTGAAGTTTTCTTTTATATATTCAGCTCATTTGAGCTGTATATTGTAAAGAAGACAAGAGCAGTTCATCAAAGTTTAAACGATGTCACTTCCTGTAGCCAGCAGGTGGCGCTCTAATGATGAGTCAATATTGATATTGATCTGATCAGGGTGGGAAGGTGAACGTGTGAATGAGGTTTGAGGCTGAAGAACAATGCACAGAGGAGTTGTAATAAATCCCTTTTTTTTGTCCAATCATCAAAATGTCAAGCCAGGCCAAGGCCACACCGTCTGATGAAATCATATATACCGAGCTAGTTTATATCTCCATCTTGTTGCGATGACATTCACAGAACTTGAAGTTGATCTTATGTAACCTCGCAAAACCAACTGCGGCAAGGATAAACGCTTCACTTCCTTCGTCTGTCATGCACCGCTGGACCACGCTTACTAATCACACATTATGGTCCACCCAATCAAGTTAGACCCCATAGTGAAAACTTTATCTAATTCGAATTATAGTTTTAAAACGAGGCTTACCTCTTTTTGGCAGTAGGTGGTGCTATCGCTTTCACTATAATAGACTAATACATCTGCTTAGCTTAAAAACACTGTTTTCTCTCTTCAGATCGTATAAACTTTCATATTTGCATCCAAGACATCATAGGATTCTAACATCACTGACAGTGGGACATTAAAGCAAACTGACAACATAGAATGATCTGCTTAATGAATCCTTTGAAGTGTTCTTTTCTATAAACAGCTCATTTGAGCTGTATATAGTAAAGAAGCCAAGAGTAGTTCATCAAAGTTTAAAAGATGTCACTTCCTGTAGCCAGCAGGTGGCGCTGTAATGATGAGTCAATATTGATATGGATCTGATCAGGGTGGGAAAGTGAATGTGTGAATGAGGTTTGAGGCTGAAGAACAATGCACAGAGGAGTTATAATAAATCCCGCTTTTTTGTCGAATCATCAAAATGTCAAGCCAGGCCACGGTCACACCGTCTGATGAAATCATATATACCGAGCTAGTTTATATCTCCATCTTGTTGAGAAGACATTCACAGAACTTGAAGTTGATCTAATGTAAGCTTGCAAAACCAACTGCGGCAAGGATAAACGCTTTACTTCCTTCGTCTGTCATGCACCACTGGACCACGCTTACTAATCACATATTATGGTCCACCCCATCAAGTTAGACCCCATAGTGAAAACTTTATCTAAATCGAATTTAGTTTCAAAACAAGGCTTACCTCCTTTTGGCAGTAAGTGGTGCTATCGCTATCACTAGACTAATAGATCTGCTCAGGTCAAAAACACTATTTTCTCTCTTCAGATCGTATAAATCTTTCATCTTTGCATCCAAGACTTCATAGGATTCTAGCATCACTGACAGTGGGACATTAAAGCAAACTGACAACATAGAATGATCTAATGAATCCTTTGAAGTGTTTCTTTTATATATACAGCTCATTTGAGCTGTATATTGTAAAGAAGCCAAGAGCAGTTCATCAAAGGTTAAAAGATGTCACTTCCTGTAGCCAGCAGGTGGTGCTCTAATGATGAGTCAATATTGATATTGATCTGATCAGGGTTGGGAAGGTGAATGTGTGAATGAGGTTTGAGGCTGAAGAACAATGCACAGAGGAGTTCTAATAAATCCCTATTTTTTGTCCAATCATCAAAATGTCAAGCCAGGCCAAGGCCACACCGTCTGATGAAATCATATATACCGAGCTAGTTTATATCTCCATCTTGTTGCGATGACATTCACAGAACTTGAAGTTGATCTAATGTAAGCTCACAAAACCAACTGCGGCAAGGATAAACGCTTCACTTCCTTCGTCTGTCATGCACCGCTGGACCACGCTTACTAATCACACATTATGGTCCAACCCATCAAGTTAGACCCCATAGTGAAAACTTTATCTAAATCGAATTTAGTTTTAAAACGAGGCTTACCTCCTTTTGGCAGTAAGTGGTGCTATCGCTATCACTAGACTAATAGATCTGCTCAGGTCAAAAACACTATTTTCTCTCTTCAGATCGTATAAATCTTTCATCTTTGCATCCAAGACATCATAGGATTCTAGCATCACTGACAGTGGGACATTAAAGCAAACTGACAACATAGAATGATCTGCTTAATGAATCCTTTGAAGTGTTCTTTTATATATACAGCTCATTTGAGCTGTATATTGTAAAGAAGCCAAGAGCAGTTCATCAAAGTTTAAAAGATGTCACTTCCTGTAGCCAGCAGGTGGCGCTGTAATGATGAGTCAATATTGATATGGATCTGATCAGGGTGGGAAGGTGAATGTGTGAATGAGGTTTGAGGCTGAAGAACAATGCACAGAGGAGTTATAATAAATCCCTCTTTTTTGTCGAATCATCAAAATGTCAAGCCAGGCCACGGTCACACCGTCTGATGAAATCATATATACCGAGCTAGTTTATATCTCCATCTTGTTGAGATGACATTCACAGAACTTGAAGTTGATCTAATGTAAGCTCGCAAAACCAACTGCGGCAAGGATAAACGCTTCACTTCCTTCGTCTGTCATGCACCGCTGGACCACGCTTACTAATCACACATTATGGTCCACCCCATCAAGTTAGACCCCATAGTGAAAACTTTATCTAAATCGAATTTAGTTTTAAAACAAGGCTTACCTCCTTTTGGCAGTAAGTGGTGCTATCGCTATCACTAGACTAATAGATCTGCTCAGGTCAAAAACACTATTTTCTCTCTTCAGATCGTATAAATCTTTCATCTTTGCATCCAAGACTTCATAGGATTCTAGCATCACTGACAGTGGGACATTAAAGCAAACTGACAACATAGAATGATCTGCTAATGAATCCTTTGAAGTGTTCTTTTATATATACAGCTCATTTGAGCTGTATATTGTAAAGAAGCCAAGAGCAGTTCATCAAAGTTTAAAAGATGTCACTTCCTGTAGCCAGCAGGTGGCGCTCTAATGATGAGTCAATATTGATATTGATCTGATCAGGGTGGGAAGGTGAATGTGTGAATGAGGTTTGAGGCTGAAGAACAATGCACAGAGGAGTTCTAATAAATCCCTATTTTTTTGTCCAATCATCAAAATGTCAAGCCAGGCCAAGGCCACACCGTCTGATGAAATCATATATACCGAGCTAGTTTATATCTCCATCTTGTTGCGATGACATTCACAGAACTTGAAGTTGATCTAATGTAAGCTCACAAAACCAACTGCGGCAAGGATAAACGCTTCACTTCCTTCGTCTGTCATGCACCGCTGGACCACGCTTACTAATCACACATTATGGTCCACCCCATCAAGTTAGACCCCATAGTGAAAACTTTATCTAAATCGAATTTAGTTTTAAAACGAGGCTTACCTCCTTTTGGCAGTAAGTGGTGCTATCGCTATCACTAGACTAATAGATCTGCTCAGGTCAAAAACACTATTTTCTCTCTTCAGATCGTATAAATCTTTCATCTTTGCATCCAAGACATCATAGGATTCTAGCATCACTGACAGTGGGACATTAAAGCAAACTGACAACATAGAATGATCTGCTTAATGAATCCTTTGAAGTGTTCTTTTATATATACAGCTCATTTGAGCTGTATATTGTAAAGAAGCCAAGAGCAGTTCATCAAAGTTTAAAAGATGTCACTTCCTGTAGCCAGCAGGTGGCGCTGTAATGATGAGTCAATATTGATATGGATCTGATCAGGGTGGGAAGGTGAAAGTTGTGAATGAGGTTTGAGGCTGAAGAACAATGCACAGAGGAGTTATAATAAATCCCTCTTTTTTGTCGAATCATCAAAATGTCAAGCCAGGCCACGGTCACACAGTCTGATGAAATCATATATACCGAGCTAGTTTATATCTCCATCTTGTTGAGATGACATTCACAGAACTTGAAGTTGATCTAATGTAAGCTCGCAAAACCAACTGCGGCAAGGATAAACGCTTCACTTCCTTCGTCTGTCATGCACCGCTGGACCACGCTTACTAATCACACATTATGGTCCACCCCATCAAGTTAGACCCCATAGTGAAAACTTTATCTAAATCGAATTTAGTTTTAAAACGAGGCTTACCTCCTTTTGGCAGTAAGTGGTGCTATCGCTATCACTAGACTAATAGATCTGCTCAGGTCAAAAACACTATTTTCTCTCTTCAGATCGTATAAATCTTTCATCTTTGCATCCAAGACATCATAGGATTCTAACATCACTGACAGTGGGACATTAAAGCAAACTGACAACATAGAATGATCTGCTTAATGAATCCTTTGAAGTGTTCTTTTATATAAACAGCTCATTTGAGCTGTATATTGTAAAGAAGCCAAGAGCAGTTCATCAAAGTTTAAAAGATGTCACTTCCTGTAGCCAGCAGGTGGTGCTCTAATGATGAGTCAATATTGATATTGATCTGATCAGGTTGGGAAGGTGAATGTGTGAATGAGGTTTGAGGCTGAAGAACAATGCACAGAGGAGTTCTAATAAATCCCTATTTTTTGTCCAATCATCAAAATGTCAATCCAGGCCACGGTCACACCGTCTGATGAAATCATATATACCGAGCTAGTTTATATCTCCATCTTGTTGACATGACATTCACAGAACTTGAAGTTGATCTAATGTAAGCTCACAAAACCAACTGCGGCAAGGATAAACGCTTCACTTCCCTTAGTCTGTCATGCACCGCTGGACCACGCTTACTAATCACACATTATGGTCCACCCCAATCAAGTTAGACCCCATAGTGAAAACTTTATCTAAATCGAATTTAGTTTTAAAACGAGGCTTATCTCCTTTTGGCAGTAAGTTGTGCTATCGCTATCACTAGACTAATAGATCTGCTCAGGTCAAAAACACTATTTTCTCTCTTCAGATCGTATAAATCTTTCATCTTTGCATCCAAGACATCATAGGATTCTAACATCACTGACACTGGGACATTAAAGCAAACTGACAACATAGAATGATCTGCTTAATGAATCCTTTGAAGTGTTCTTTTATATATACAGCTCATTTGAGCTGTATATTGTAAAGAAGCCAAGAGCAGTTCATCAAAGTTTAAAAGATGTCACTTCCTGTAGCCAGCAGGTGGCGCTCTAATGATGAGTCAATATTGATATTGATCTGATCAGGGTGGGAAGGTGAATGTGTGAATGAGGTTTGAGGCTGAAAGAACAATGCACAGAGGAGTTATAATAAATCCCTATTTTTTGTCGAATCATCAAAATGTCAAGCCAGGCCACGGTCACACCGTCTGATGAAATCATATATACCGAGCTAGTTTATATCTCCATCTTGTTGAGATGACATTCACAGAACTTGAAGTTGATCTAATGTAAGCTCGCAAAACCAACTGCGGCAAGGATAAACGCTTCACTTCCTTCGTCTGTCATGCACCGCTGGACCACGCTTACTAATCACACATTATGGTCCACCCCATCAAGTTAGACCCCATAGTGAAAACTTTATCTAAATCGAATTTAGTTTTAAAACGAGGCTTATCTCCTTTTGGCAGTAAGTGGTGCTATCGCTATCACTAGACTAATAGATCTGCTCAGGTCAAAAACATTATTTTCTCTCTTCAGATCGTATAAATCTTTCATCTTTGCATCCAAGACATCATAGGATTCTAACATCACTGACAGTGGGACATTAAAGCAAACTGACAACATAGAATGATCTGCTTAATGAATCCTTTGAAGTGTTATTTATATAAACAGCTCATTTGAGCTGTATATTGTAAAGAAGCCAAGAGCAGTTCATCAAAGTTTAAAAGATGTCACTTCCTGTAGCCAGCAGGTGGTGCTCTAATGATGAGTCAATATTGATATTGATCTGATCAGGTTGGGAAGGTGAATGTGTGAATGAGGTTTGAGGCTGAAGAACAATGCACAGAGGAGTTCTAATAAATCCCTATTTTTTGTCCAATCATCAAAATGTCAAGCCAGGCCAAGGCCACACCGTCTGATGAAATCATATATACCGAGCTAGTTTATATCTCCATCTTGTTGCGATGACATTCACAGAACTTGAAGTTGATCTAATGTAAGCTCACAAAACCAACTGCGGCAAGGATAAACGCTTCACTTCCTTCGTCTGTCATGCACCGCTGGACCACGCTTACTAATCACACATTATGGTCCAACCCATCAAGTTAGACCCCATAGTGAAAAGTTATCTAAATCGAATTTAGTTTTAAAACGAGGCTTACCTCCTTTTGGCAGTAAGTGGTGCTATCGCTATCACTAGACTAATAGATCTGCTCAGGTCAAAAACACTATTTTCTCTCTTCAGATCGTATAAATCTTTCATCTTTGCATCCAAGACATCATAGGATTCTAGCATCACTGACAGTGGGACATTAAAGCAAACTGACAACATAGAATGATCTGCTTAATGAATTTCTTTTGAAGTGTTATTTAATATATACAGCTCATTTGAGCTGTATATTGTAAAGAAGCCAAGAGCAGTTCATCAAAGTTTAAAAGATAACACTTCCTCTAGCCAGCAGGAGGCGCTCTAATGATGAGTCAATATTGATATGGATCTGATCAGGTAGGGAAGGTGAAAGTTGTGAATGAGGTTTGAGGCTGAAAGAACAATGCACAGAGAAGTTATAATAAATCCCTCTTTTTTGGTGAATAATCAAAAATTTCAAGCCAGGCCACGGTCACACATTCTGACGAAATCATATATACCGAGCTAGTTTATATCTCCATCTTGTTGAGATGACATTCACAGAACTTGAAGTTGATCTAATGTAAGCTCGCAAAACCAACTGCGGCAAGGATAAACGCTTCACTTCCTTCGTCTGTCATGCACCGCTGGACCACGCTTACTAATCACACATTATGGTCCACCCCATCAAGTTAGACCCCATAGTGAAAACTTTATCTAAATCGAATTTAGTTTTAAAACGAGGCTTACCTCCTTTTGGCAGTAAGTGGTGCTATCGCTATCACTAGACTAATAGATCTGCTCAGGTCAAAAACACTATTTTCTCTCTTCAGATCGTATAAATCTTTCATCTTTGCATCCAAGACATCATAGGATTCTAACATCACTGACAGTGGGACATTAAAGCAAACTGACAACATAGAATGATCTGCTTAATGAATCCTTTGAAGTGTTCTTTTCTATAAACAGCTCATTTGAGCTGTATATAGTAAAGAAGCCAAGAGTAGTTCATCAAAGTTTAAAAGATGTCACTTCCTGTAGCCAGCAGGTGGCGCTGTAATGATGAGTCAATATTGATATGGATCTGATCAGGGTGGGAAGGTGAATGTGTGAATGAGGTTTGAGGCTGAAGAACAATGCACAGAGGAGTTATAATAAATCCCGCTTTTTTGTCGAATCATCAAAATGTCAAGCCAGGCCACGGTCACACCGTCTGATGAAATCATATATACCGAGCTAGTTTATATCTCCATCTTGTTGAGAAGACATTCACAGAACTTGAAGTTGATCTAATGTAAGCTTGCAAAACCAACTGCGGCAAGGATAAACGCTTTACTTCCTTCGTCTGTCATGCACCACTGGACCACGCTTACTAATCACATATTATGGTCCACCCCATCAAGTTAGACCCCATAGTGAAAACTTTATCTAAATCGAATTTAGTTTCAAAACAAGGCTTACCTCCTTTTGGCAGTAAGTGGTGCTATCGCTATCACTAGACTAATAGATCTGCTCAGGTCAAAAACACTATTTTCTCTCTTCAGATCGTATAAATCTTTCATCTTTGCATCCAAGACTTCATAGGATTCTAGCATCACTGACAGTGGGACATTAAAGCAAACTGACAACATAGAATGATCTAATGAATCCTTTGAAGTTTTCTTTTATATATTCAGCTCATTTGAGCTGTATATTGTAAAGAAGACAAGAGCAGTTCATCAAAGTTTAAACGATGTCACTTCCTGTAGCCAGCAGGTGGCGCTCTAATGATGAGTCAATTGTTACGGTTTGAGGGAGGAGAAGATGGACCCAGGATGCGGAGGTTTAAAACAAAAGGTATTTAATGTAAAAGGGCTTAAAACAAGCCAAAAACAAAACACTAACAGGTAAGTTCAGGCGTCACAGCGCACGGAGAACAAGGCACGAGGTGCAGGAGAAGCTGGTCGAGACAGCGGAACAAACCATATCTCACCACGTGTAGAACCAAGCGTGAGGAAACAACAACGAGTACGACCCGACACCAGACAAAGGGAAAACAGAGGCTTAAATACAGAGGAGGGAGGCAGGGCAATGACACACAGGTGAAACACATTAGGATCGGGCAGGACAATCAACAGACAGGAAGTGAAGATCGAGACAACACACAAGGAAAGTGAGACTACAAAATAAAACAGGAAACACAGAGACAGAAATACATAAACATAGGTGACCGAGCGTCACAGTACCCCCCCCTCAAGGACCGGATCCCAGACGGTCCATAACCGAGACGGGTGGGAGGAGGGGGGAACCGGAGGAGGGAATCCGGGAGGTGACCAGGGTCTCAGGCCGACGGCTCCGTGGCCGCTCCGGGGCTGAGCACAGAGGCTCGGGAGGACGGCGCCGTGGCCGCTCAAGGGCAGAGTTCCTAGGCTCGGGAGGGCGGCACCGTGGCCGCTCGGGGACAGAGTTCAAGGGCTCCGGTGGCCGACCCGGAGGCCGGTCAGGAACGAAGCACGGGGGCTCCTCAGGAGGACGGCCCGGAGGCCGGTCAGGGACAAAGTACATAGTCTCAAGCGGAGGGCTCCGTGGCCACTCCGGGGCTGAGCGCAGAGGCTCGGGAGGACGGCGCCGTGGCCACACAAGGGCAGAGTTCTGAGGCTCATGGGGGCGGCGCCGTGGCCGCTCAGGGACAGGAACAGGTGCCGCGGAGACCTCCGACGGCGAAACACAGGGAACGTCAGGTTGGAACCTCTGGCGTGGTGCAGGCACTGGAGCAGGGACTGGAGCCAACGCCGGTGTGAGGATCTCCGACGCCGAAACACAGGGGACGTCAGGTTGGAACCTCCGGCGTGGTGCAGGCACTGGAGCAGGGACTGGAGCCAACGCCAGTGTGAGGATCTCCGACGCCGAAACACAGGGGATGTCAGACGAAAACCTCCGGCGCGGAGCAGGCACAGGAGCAGGGGCTGGAACCAACGCCGGTGTGAGGATCTCCGACGCCGAAACACAGGGGACGTCAGCTGAGAGCCTCCGGCGCGGAGCAGGCACAGGAAAAGGCACTGGAGCAGCTACTGGAGCAGTTACTGGAGCCATCACCGGTGAGAGGATCTCCGACGCCGAAACACAAGGGACGTCAGCCGAGCGCCTCCGGCGCGGAGCAGGCACTGGAGCAGGTGCTGGAGCAGGTGCTGGAGCAGACGCCGCTGTGAGGACCACTGACGTCGGAGAACGGGAGACATCAGCTGGGGGCCTCCGGCGCGGAGCAGGCACAGGAAAAGGCACTGGAGCAGCTACTGGAGCAGTTACTGGAGCCATCACCGATGTGAGGATCTCCGACGCCGAAACACAAGGGACGTCAGCCGAGAGCCTCCGGCGCGGAGCAGGCACTGGAGCAGGTGCTGGAGCAGACGCCGCTGTGAGGACCACTGACGTCAGAGAACGGGAGACATCAGCTGGGGGCCTCCGGCGCGGAGCAGGCACAGGAAAAGGCACTGGAGCAGCTACTGGAGCAGGTGCTGGAGCCATCACCGGTGAGAGGATCTCCGACGCCGAAACACAAGGGACGTCAGCCGAGAGCCTCCGGCGCGGAGCAGGCACTGGAGCAGGTGCTGGAGCAGGTGCTGGAGCAGACGCCGCTGTGAGGACCACTGACGTCGGAGAACGGGAGACATCAGCTGGGGGCCTCCGGCGCGGAGCAGGCACAGGAAAAGGCACTGGAGCAGCTACTGGAGCAGGTGCTGGAGCCATCACCGGTGAGAGGATCTCCAACGCCGAAACACAAGGGACGTCAGCCGAGAGCCTCCGGCGCGGAGCAGGCACTGGAGCAGGTGCTGGAGCAGGTGCTGGAGCAGACGCCGCTGTGAGGACCACTGACGTCGGAGAACGGGAGACATCAGCTGGGGGGCCTCCGGCGCGGAGCAGGCACAGGAAAAGGCACTGGAGCAGCTACTGGAGCAGTTACTGGAGCCATCACCGGTGTGAGGATCTCCGACGCCGAAACACAAGGGACGTCAGCCGAGAACCACCGGCGCGGAGCAGGCACTGGAGCAGGTGCTGGAGCAGATACTGGACCTGGCTGAGGCCCAGACAGGGCTGGAGGTGGCTGGTGCCTCCGAGCACGCTGCTGGAGAGATTGGCCTTCGCTGTGGATCCCCCCTCGCCAAGGTCCGCAATCCGCCACAGGAAACCCCTTGAGGTTGCGGGGTCCCCAAAAGGGCCCGTCGCTTCCAGCGAACAGGATTACGGCCGGGGCTGGAGGGTGGTGCTTGCGAGCTGACCTACGTGATTTGGGGGCACTGCTCCGACCTCTGCCATCCACTGCAGACCTCCTCTGCAGGCTGCGGGGTCCACCAAGGGCCAGGCGGGTTCCCAAAAATGGGTCAGAGGAAGGGACTGCATGGCTGCGCAGCCTTCTCAACCTCTCCTGCACCTCCGGGAGGTATGGCACGGTGTGGCTCACCCAAGGTCGATCCTTCAGCCAGGCCTCCACCCACAAGATCTCCTCCAGGGTCCACGCAGGGTCTGAGGCTCCGCCCTCCAGCTCAGACACCAGGCAATCAAAATAATAAACTCTTTCAAAAAATAAATTAACCTCTGCTGGGTCCATATTTTGGTCGGGTCGTTCTGTTACGGTTTGAGGGAGGAGAAGATGGACCCAGGATGCGGAGGTTGAAAACAAAAGGTATTTAATGTAAAAGGGCTTAAAACAAGCCAAAAACAAAACACTAACAGGTAAGTTCAGGCGTCACAGCGCACGGAGAACAAGGCACGAGGTGCAGGAGAAGCTGGTCGAGACAGCGGAACAAACCATATCTCACCACGTGTAGAACCAAGCGTGAGGAAACAACAACGAGTACGACCCGACACCAGACAAAGGGAAAACAGAGGCTTAAATACAGAGGAGGGAGGCAGGGCAATGACACACAGGTGAAACACATTAGGATCGGGCAGGACAATCAACAGACAGGAAGTGAAGATCGAGACAACACACAAGGAAAGTGAGACTACAAAATAAAACAGGAAACACAGAGACAGAAATACATAAACATAGGTGACCGAGCGTCACATCAATATTGATATTGATCTGATCAGGGTGGGAAGGTGAATGTGTGAATGAGGTTTGAGGCTGAAGAACAATGCAGAGAGGAGTTGTAATAAATCCCTTTTTTTTGTCCAATCATCAAAATGTCAAGCCAGGCCAAGGCCACACCGTCTGATGAAATCATATATACCGAGCTAGTTTATATCTCCATCTTGTTGCGATGACATTCACAGAACTTGAAGTTGATCTAATGTAACCTCGCAAAACCAACTGCGGCAAGGATAAACGCTTCACTTCCTTCGTCTGTCATGCACCGCTGGACCACGCTTACTAATCACACATTATGGTCCACCCAATCAAGTTAGACCCCATAGTGAAAACTTTATCTAATTCGAATTATAGTTTTAAAACGAGGCTTACCTCTTTTTGGCAGTAGGTGGTGCTATCGCTTTCACTATAATAGACTAATACATCTGCTTAGCTTAAAAACACTGTTTTCTCTCTTCAGATCGTATAAACTTTCATATTTGCATCCAAGACATCATAGGATTCTAACATCACTGACAGTGGGACATTAAAGCAAACTGACAACATAGAATGATCTGCTTAATGAATCCTTTGAAGTGTTCTTTTCTATAAACAGCTCATTTGAGCTGTATATAGTAAAGAAGCCAAGAGTAGTTCATCAAAGTTTAAAAGATGTCACTTCCTGTAGCAAGCAGGTGGCGCTGTAATGATGAGTCAATATTGATATGGATCTGATCAGGGTGGGAAAGTGAATGAGGTTTGAGGCTGAAGAACAATGCACAGAGGAGTTATAATAAATCCCGCTTTTTTGTCGAATCATCAAAATGTCAAGCCAGGCCACGGTCACACCGTCTGATGAAATCATATATACCCAGCTAGTTTATATCTCCATCTTGTTGAGAAGACATTCACAGAACTTGAAGTTGATCTAATGTAAGCTTGCAAAACCAACTGCGGCAAGGATAAACGCTTTACTTCCTTTGTCTGTCATGCACCACTGGACCACGCTTACTAATCACATATTATGGTCCACCCCATCAAGTTAGACCCCATAGTGAAAACTTTATCTAAATCGAATTTAGTTTCAAAACAAGGCTTACCTCCTTTTGGCAGTAAGTGGTGCTATCGCTATCACTAGACTAATAGATCTGCTCAGGTCAAAAACACTATTTTCTCTCTTCAGATCGTATAAATCTTTCATCTTTGCATCCAAGACTTCATAGGATTCTAGCATCACTGACAGTGGGACATTAAAGCAAACTGACAACATAGAATGATCTAATGAATCATTTGAAGTTTTCTTTTATATATTCAGCTCATTTGAGCTGTATATTGTAAAGAAGACAAGAGCAGTTCATCAAAGTTTAAACGATGTCACTTCCTGTAGCCAGCAGGTGGCGCTCTAATGATGAGTCAATATTGATATTGATCTGATCAGGGTGGGAAGGTGAACGTGTGAATGAGGTTTGAGGCTGAAGAACAATGCACAGAGGAGTTGTAATAAATCCCTTTTTTTTGTCCAATCATCAAAATGTCAAGCCAGGCCAAGGCCACACCGTCTGATGAAATCATATATACCGAGCTAGTTTATATCTCCATCTTGTTGCGATGACATTCACAGAACTTGAAGTTGATCTTATGTAACCTCGCAAAACCAACTGCGGCAAGGATAAACGCTTCACTTCCTTCGTCTGTCATGCACCGCTGGACCACGCTTACTAATCACACATTATGGTCCACCCAATCAAGTTAGACCCCATAGTGAAAACTTTATCTAATTCGAATTATAGTTTTAAAACGAGGCTTACCTCTTTTTGGCAGTAGGTGGTGCTATCGCTTTCACTATAATAGACTAATACATCTGCTTAGCTTAAAAACACTGTTTTCTCTCTTCAGATCGTATAAACTTTCATATTTGCATCCAAGACATCATAGGATTCTAACATCACTGACAGTGGGACATTAAAGCAAACTGACAACATAGAATGATCTGCTTAATGAATCCTTTGAAGTGTTCTTTTCTATAAACAGCTCATTTGAGCTGTATATAGTAAAGAAGCCAAGAGTAGTTCATCAAAGTTTAAAAGATGTCACTTCCTGTAGCCAGCAGGTGGCGCTGTAATGATGAGTCAATATTGATATGGATCTGATCAGGGTGGGAAAGTGAATGTGTGAATGAGGTTTGAGGCTGAAGAACAATGCACAGAGGAGTTATAATAAATCCCGCTTTTTTGTCGAATCATCAAAATGTCAAGCCAGGCCACGGTCACACCGTCTGATGAAATCATATATACCGAGCTAGTTTATATCTCCATCTTGTTGAGAAGACATTCACAGAACTTGAAGTTGATCTAATGTAAGCTTGCAAAACCAACTGCGGCAAGGATAAACGCTTTACTTCCTTCGTCTGTCATGCACCACTGGACCACGCTTACTAATCACACATTATGGTCCACCCAATCAAGTTAGACCCCATAGTGAAAACTTTATCTAATTCGAATTATAGTTTTAAAACGAGGCTTACCTCTTTTTGGCAGTAGGTGGTGCTATCGCTTTCACTATAATAGACTAATACATCTGCTTAGCTTAAAAACACTGTTTTCTCTCTTCAGATCGTATAAACTTTCATATTTGCATCCAAGACATCATAGGATTCTAACATCACTGACAGTGGGACATTAAAGCAAACTGACAACATAGAATGATCTGCTTAATGAATCCTTTGAAGTGTTCTTTTCTATAAACAGCTCATTTGAGCTGTATATAGTAAAGAAGCCAAGAGTAGTTCATCAAAGTTTAAAAGATGTCACTTCCTGTAGCCAGCAGGTGGCGCTGTAATGATGAGTCAATATTGATATGGATCTGATCAGGGTGGGAAGTGAATGTGTGAATGAGGTTTGAGGCTGAAGAACAATGCACAGAGGAGTTATAATAAATCCCGCTTTTTTGTCGAATCATCAAAATGTCAAGCCAGGCCACGGTCACACCGTCTGATGAAATCATATATACCGAGCTAGTTTATATCTCCATCTTGTTGAGAAGACATTCACAGAACTTGAAGTTGATCTAATGTAAGCTTGCAAAACCAACTGCGGCAAGGATAAACGCTTTACTTCCTTCGTCTGTCATGCACCACTGGACCACGCTTACTAATCACATATTATGGTCCACCCCATCAAGTTAGACCCCATAGTGAAAACTTTATCTAAATCGAATTTAGTTTCAAAACAAGGCTTACCTCCTTTTGGCAGTAAGTGGTGCTATCGCTATCACTAGACTAATAGATCTGCTCAGGTCAAAAACACTATTTTCTCTCTTCAGATCGTATAAATCTTTCATCTTTGCATCCAAGACTTCATAGGATTCTAGCATCACTGACAGTGGGACATTAAAGCAAACTGACAACATAGAATGATCTAATGAATCCTTTGAAGTTTTCTTTTATATATTCAGCTCATTTGAGCTGTATATTGTAAAGAAGACAAGAGCAGTTCATCAAAGTTTAAAACGATGTCACTTCCTGTAGCCAGCAGGTGGCGCTCTAATGATGAGTCAATATTGATATTGATCTGATCAGGGTGGGAAGGTGAATGTGTGAATGAGGTTTGAGGCTGAAGAACAATGCACAGAGGAGTTATAATAAATCCCTTTTTTTTGTCCAATCATCAAAATGTCAAGCCAGGCCACGGCCACACCGTCTGATGAAATCATATATACCGAGCTAGTTTATATCTCCATCTTGTTGCGATGACATTCACAGAACTTGAAGTTGATCTAATGTAAGCTCGCAAAACCAACTGCGGCAAGGATAAACGCTTCACTTCCTTCGTCTGTCATGCACCGCTGGACCACGCTTACTAATCACACATTATGGTCCACCCCATCAAGTTAGACCCCATAGTGAAAACTTTATCTAAATCGAATTTAGTTTTAAAACGAGGCTTACCTCCTTTTGGCAGTAAGTGGTGCTATCGCTATCACTAGACTAATAGATCTGCTCAGGTCAAAAACACTATTTTCTCTCTTCAGATCGTATAAATCTTTCATCTTTGCATCCAAGACATCATAGGATTCTAGCATCACTGACAGTGGGACATTAAAGCAAACTGACAACATAGAATGATCTGCTTAATGAATCCTTTGAAGTGTTCTTTTATATATACAGCTCATTTGAGCTGTATATTGTAAAGAAGCCAAGAGCAGTTCATCAAAGTTTAAAAGATGTCACTTCCTGTAGCCAGCAGGTGGCGCTGTAATGATGAGTCAATATTGATATGGATCTGATCAGGGTGGGAAGGTGAATGTGTGAATGAGGTTTGAGGCTGAAGAACAATGCACAGAGGAGTTATAATAAATCCCTCTTTTTTGTCGAATCATCAAAATGTCAAGCCAGGCCACGGTCACACACGTCTGATGAAATCATATATACCGAGCTAGTTTATATCTCCATCTTGTTGAGATGACATTCACAGAACTTGAAGTTGATCTAATGTAAGCTCGCAAAACCAACTGCGGCAAGGATAAACGCTTCACTTCCTTCGTCTGTCATGCACCGCTGGACCACGCTTACTAATCACACATTATGGTCCACCCAATCAAGTTAGACCCCATAGTGAAAACTTTATCTAAATCGAATTTAGTTTTAAAACGAGGCTTACCTCCTTTTTGGCAGTAAGTGGTGCTATCGCTTTCACTATAATAGACTAATACATCTGCTTAGCTTAAAAACACTGTTTTCTCTCTTCAGATCGTATAAACTTTCATATTTGCATCCAAGACATCATAGGATTCTAACATCACTGACAGTGGGACATTAAAGCAAACTGACAACATAGAATGATCTGCTTAATGAATCCTTTGAAGTGTTCTTTTCTATAAACAGCTCATTTGAGCTGTATATAGTAAAGAAGCCAAGAGTAGTTCATCAAAGTTTAAAAGATGTCACTTCCTGTAGCCAGCAGGTGGCGCTGTAATGATGAGTCAATATTGATATGGATCTGATCAGGGTGGGAAAGTGAATGTGTGAATGAGGTTTGAGGCTGAAGAACAATGCACAGAGGAGTTATAATAAATCCCGCTTTTTTGTCGAATCATCAAAATGTCAAGCCAGGCCACGGTCACACCGTCTGATGAAATCATATATACCGAGCTAGTTTATATCTCCATCTTGTTGAGAAGACATTCACAGAACTTGAAGTTGATCTAATGTAAGCTTGCAAAACCAACTGCGGCAAGGATAAACGCTTTACTTCCTTCGTCTGTCATGCACCACTGGACCACGCTTACTAATCACATATTATGGTCCACCCCATCAAGTTAGACCCCATAGTGAAAACTTTATCTAAATCGAATTTAGTTTCAAAACAAGGCTTACCTCCTTTTGGCAGTAAGTGGTGCTATCGCTATCACTAGACTAATAGATCTGCTCAGGTCAAAAACACTATTTTCTCTCTTCAGATCGTATAAATCTTTCATCTTTGCATCCAAGACTTCATAGGATTCTAGCATCACTGACAGTGGGACATTAAAGCAAACTGACAACATAGAATGATCTAATGAATCCTTTGAAGTTTTCTTTTATATATTCAGCTCATTTGAGCTGTATATTGTAAAGAAGACAAGAGCAGTTCATCAAAGTTTAAACGATGTCACTTCCTGTAGCCAGCAGGTGGCGCTCTAATGATGAGTCAATATTGATATTGATCTGATCAGGGTGGGAAGGTGAATGTGTGAATGAGGTTTGAGGCTGAAGAACAATGCACAGAGGAGTTATAATAAATCCCTCTTTTTTGTCGAATCATCAAAATGTCAAGCCAGGCCACGGTCACACCGTCTGATGAAATCATATATACCGAGCTAGTTTATATCTCCATCTTGTTGAGATGACATTCACAGAACTTGAAGTTGATCTAATGTAAGCTCGCAAAACCAACTGCGGCAAGGATAAACGCTTCACTTCCTTCGTCTGTCATGCACCGCTGGACCACGCTTACTAATCACACATTATGGTCCACCCCATCAAGTTAGACCCCATAGTGAAAACTTTATCTAAATCGAATTTAGTTTTAAAACGAGGCTTATCTCCTTTTGGCAGTAAGTGGTGCTATCGCTATCACTAGACTAATAGATCTGCTCAGGTCAAAAACACTATTTTGTCTCTTCAGATCGTATAAATCTTTCATCTTTGCATCCAAGACATCATAGGATTCTAGCATCACTGACAGTGGGACATTAAAGCAAACTGACAACATAGAATGATCTGCTTAATGAATCCTTTGAAGTGTTATTTAATATATACAGCTCATTTGAGCTGTATATTGTAAAGAAGCCAAGAGCAGTTCATCAAAGTTTAAAAGATGTCACTTCCTCTAGCCAGCAGGAGGCGCTGTAATGATGAGTCAATATTGATATGGATCTGATCAGGGTAGGGAAGGTGAAAGTTGTGAATGAGGTTTGAGGCTGAAAGAACAATGCACAGAGAAGTTATAATAAATCCCTCTTTTTTGGTGAATAATCAAAAATTTCAAGCCAGGCCACGGTCACACATTCTGACGAAATCATATATACCGAGCTAGTTTATATCTCCATCTTGTTGAGATGACATTCACAGAACTTGAAGTTGATCTAATGTAACCTCGCAAAACCAACTGCGGCAAGGATAAACGCTTCACTTCCTTCGTCTGTCATGCACCGCTGGACCACGCTTACTAATCACACATTATGGTCCACCCAATCAAGTTAGACCCCATAGTGAAAACTTTATCTAATTCGAATTATAGTTTTAAAATGAGGCTTACCTCTTTTTGGCAGTAGGTGGTGCTATCGCTTTCACTATAATAGACTAATACATCTGCTTAGCTTAAAAACACTGTTTTCTCTCTTCAGATCGTATAAACTTTCATATTTGCATCTAAGACAACATAGGATTCTAACATCACTGACACTGGGACATTAAAGCCAACTGACAACATAGAATGATCTGCTTAATGAATCCTTTGAAGTGTTCTTTTATATAAACAGCTCATTTGAGCTGTATATTGTAAAGAAGCCAAGAGCAGTTCATCAAAGGTTAAAAGATGTCTCTTCCTGTAGCCAGCAGGTGGTGCTCTAATGATGAGTCAATATTGATATTGATCTGATCAGGTTGGGAAGGTGAATGTGTGAATGAGGTTTGAGGCTGAAGAACAATGCACAGAGGAGTTCTAATAAATCCCTATTTTTTGTCCAATCATCAAAATGTCAATCCAGGCCACGGTCACACCGTCTGATGAAATCATATATACCGAGCTAGTTTATATCTCCATCTTGTTGACATGACATTCACAGAACTTGAAGTTGATCTAATGTAAGCTCACAAAACCAACTGCGGCAAGGATAAACGCTTCACTCCCTTAGTCTGTCATGCACCGCTGGACCACGCTTACTAATCACACATTATGGTCCACCCAATCAAGTTAGACCCCATAGTGAAAACTTTATCTAAATCGAATTTAGTTTTAAAACGAGGCTTATCTCCTTTTGGCAGTAAGTTGTGCTATCGCTATCACTAGAATAATAGATCTGCTCAGGTCAAAAACATTATTTTCTCTCTTCAGATCGTATAAATCTTTCATCTTTGCATCCAAGACATCAAAGGATTCTAACATCACTGACACTGGGACATTAAAGCAAACTGAAAACATAGAATGATCTGCTTAATGAATCCTTTGAAGTGTTATTTAATATATACAGCTCATTTGAGCTGTATATTGTAAAGAAGCCAAGAGCAGTTCATCAAAGTTTAAAAGATGTCACTTCCTGTAGCCAGCAGGTGGTGCTCTAATGATGAGTCAATATTGATATTGATCTGATCAGGTTGGGAAGGTGAATGTGTGAATGAGGTTTGAGGCTGAAGAACAATGCACAGAGGAGTTCTAATAAATCCCTATTTTTTGTCCAATCATCAAAATGTCAATCCAGGCCACGGTCACACCGTCTGATGAAATCATATATACCGAGCTAGTTTATATCTCCATCTTGTTGACATGACATTCACAGAACTTGAAGTTGATCTAATGTAAGCTCACAAAACCAACTGCGGCAAGGATAAACGCTTCACTCCCTTAGTCTGTCATGCACCGCTGGACCACGCTTACTAATCACACATTATGGTCCACCCAATCAAGTTAGACCCCATAGTGAAAACTTTATCTAAATCGAATTTAGTTTTAAAACGAGGCTTATCTCCTTTTGGCAGTAAGTTGTGCTATCGCTATCACTAGAATAATAGATCTGCTCAGGTCAAAAACATTATTTTCTCTCTTCAGATCGTATAAATCTTTCATCTTTGCATCCAAGACATCAAAGGATTCTAACATCACTGACACTGGGACATTAAAGCAAACTGAAAACATAGAATGATCTGCTTAATGAATCCTTTGAAGTGTTATTTAATATATACAGCTCATTTGAGCTGTATATTGTAAAGAAGCCAAGAGCAGTTCATCAAAGTTTAAAAGATGTCACTTCCTCTAGCCAGCAGGAGGTGCTGTAATGATGAGTCAATATTGATATGGATCTGATCAGGGTGGGAAGGTGAATGTGTGAATGAGGTTTCAGGCTGAAAGAACAATGCACAGAAAAGTTATAATAAATCCCTATTTTTAGGTGAATAATCAAACATTTCAAGCCAGGCCACGGTCACATCGTCTGATGAAATCATATATACCGAGCTAGTTTATATCTCCATCTTGTTGAGATGACATTCACAGAACTTGAAATTGATCTAATGTAAGCTCACAAAACCAACTGCGGCTAGGATAAAAGCTTCACTTCCTACGTCTGTCATGCACCGCTGGACCACGCTCACTAATCACACATTACGGTCCAACCCATCAAGTTAGACCCCATAGTCAATACTTTATCTAAATCGAATTTAGTTTTAAAACGAGGCTTACCTCCTTTTGGCAGTAAGTGGTGCTATCGCTATCACTAGACGAATAGATCTGTTCAGGTCAAAAACATTATTTTCTCTCTTCAGATCGTATAAATCTTTCATCTTTGCATCCAAGACATCATAGGATTCTAACATCACTGACAGTGGGACATTAAAGCAAACTGACAACATAGAATGATCTAATGAATCCTTTGAAGTGTTATTTAATATATACAGCTCATTTGAGCTGAATATCGTAAAGAAGCCATCAAAGTTTTAAAGATGTCACTTCCTCTAGCCAGCAGGTGGCGCCGTAATGATGAGTCAATATTGATGTGGATCTGATCAGGGTGGGAAGGTGAATGTGTGAATGAGGTTTGAGGCATTTGTGTAAATGGGAAAACCTGAGTTCCACACGTATATAGCTGTGATCTCCTGAGCTTTGAAAAGGCCACATAGTTTGATACAGATCTCATTCATGGTGTCAGCTCAGCTCGGGCTTTGACTCACAGTACAGTGACTCTGTGGCTTCATTTTGAACTCAGACGAATGCAGACATACACCTGGATCCACACTTTTACAGTCATCGTGATAGCAGGAGATACAGACCGAAAATTGAAGTATTGTGTATAAAAATGATAGCTCACCGAACAATGAAAATTCTCCCATTATCTACTCACCACTATGGCGAAGGAGGGGTGGGTGAAGTGATTGAGTCCAAAAAAAACTTTCGGAGTTTCAGGGGCAAACAGCATTGCAGCCAAATCCAACACAACTGAACTGACTGGTGACTGATTCTTCAAACGTAAAAAGAAAAGAAAAAAAAAGACTCAAACACTTCACCCACTCCTCCATTGGCATAATGGTGAGTATAGATAATGAATGACTTCGTTTTTTCGGTGATCTATCCATTTAAAACCGGATTTATTTTCAGTTTATACAGAGGAAACATTCAACCATCAGTTACTCACAGAAAGAAACAACAAACAGGACTGGGATGTTGAAACAATACAACTTGAAGGGTATACTTGGAGTAAAGCTTATTTAGGTGAAGGAATTCACTTTCATATTAGCATCTTGGTGTGGTGATGATATTTCTATTCATGTTTAGTTGTGATGATGATATTCATGTTCGTTGTGATGATGATATTCATGTTTGGTTGTGATGATGATATTCCTGTTTAGTTGTGATGATGATATTCCTGTTTAGTTGTGATAATGATATTGTGAAGTTTAAATTCAGTCAGCTTGTTGTTCACTGATGTGACAGAGAAGAAATCCAATAGTCTGTCTGGAGTTGTAAATCTAAAAGAGGGCTGGCCCCGGACCCCCAGCGCTGCAGCTGAACAGGGAAATAGGCAGCTTACATAAGTTTGTCGCTGGATCCATAGCCTCCACATCGGCGTGACAGGCCGACTGAGCTCCGAGCAGACGCGGGAATGGAGCGGGTAGACGGGGACGAGGATGAGAGGAGCTTGTCCCAGCAGAACTCGCTGTGGAAGCAGTTCCAGGCCAAAGCCAAGCCGCTGCTCAGCCCCAAGCTGGGCGTCAGAGACCCGGAGAACAAGAGGGAGCGAGGCATGTGGATGTTCAAGATGATGAAGCGGAAGGAAAATGTCGCCCACGACCGGGAGATCTCCTCCTCACAGCCCGACCTGCTCTTCTCCTCCCCGGGTGACGTGGACGCCACAGAGGCTCAGCTCCATGGAGAAGCGGCGGCGAGCGGCTCCGGACTCGTGCCGGAGAAGCTGCCATCGTCCTCCCAGCACAAATCCGCCTCCCCGGACAAGCCCACGGTGGCTCAGCTGGTGCAGTCCCACCACAAGAGCTCCTCTCTGGGGTCTGCGTGTCTGGAGAACCTGTCCGAGCCACCGGCCAGCAGCAGCGGGGGCGAGGCGGCAACAGCTGCTGCAGCCACGGAGCCACCGCTGGAGAGCAAGGATGAGCAAATACCGGTATGTTGGTTTGGCCTTTTAATAGGAAATCTATTAGCACTACAATGTTTTTGATCGGCTACTATATTACTGTAAATTTGATGTTGGCACATTTAGTTCAGTTTCTGTGTTGTAGCTGTAGACGTGACCTGTGTGTAAAACACGTGTTATTGATTGATTGATTGATTGATGGTTGGATATATACATGTATTAATAATCAATAACATGAACTAATGTGTTTATATGCAAAACTAAGAATTAGGAGTATTTTGTTGACTTTTTTATTTGACTGTTTACACTGTTTGGGTTAATAAGTATTTAATAGCTTGCAGTAAACACCTTAGGTCAGGTGATTTTTTCCTGTGTGTATATCCTGGGTAAAACACGTGTTATATAAAATGATGGATGGATATACATTCATAGATAATCAATAACATGAAGCAATTTGTTTATATGCTAACATTTGTGAGCAAATACCGTATTTTGTTGGTGTTCGATGCAAAGGTAAAATCCTACTCGTGCAGCAAACACATGAGACAAAATGAGACTTTCCCTATGTCTCTTACTTAATTTTCACTAACTCAGACTATATATGTAATAAGAAATGTTGGCATATGCAAAAATGTTGGCACCCTGCAGAATCAGTACTTAGTAATCTGCCTCCTCCAGCTCAAAGAGATGCTTCACAAATAGTTTATTGTGTTTAATCAACAATACAAAACCCAACGATTTTCAATGCACACTAACATAAAAGAGAAAAACAGTGGCATATCCAGTGAGAAGCTCCAACCTGACAGTCTTTGGCATCTGAGTTCAATCTATCACTGTAAAGCTGCATTTAGTGTTTTTGGTATCAAACATTCACTGAGTGTGTTTGTGACAGACCAATTTGAGTGATGGGGAAAAAAATTAGGTTTTGGTGTTTTTCTCATGTGATTATAATAGAATATTTAGATTTGACTGTTCTAGAGTTAACACTGTTTGGTTCAATAAGTATTCAACGGCTTGCAGTAAGACCCTTAGGTCAGGTGGTTTTTCATTTGCCTAGCATAACGCACAGTGTCACAATCAGCTTTACTGGGCCACATCCACAGCCTTTCAGACCCGGCCCGAGGTGTTTCTTGTAAAAGTAAACGAGGGGCCTCAGACGACAAATAAGAGAAACCACATGTGGCATCAGGAGGGAAAACCGTCTTCTCCAAAAATTTACATTTCTATTTCTACCAAGCCCAAAACTAAACTAAACAAGTAAAACAGTGCAAAAAATTCAGGTATTTAAATGGTAATTAAAAAAAAGTTAAAATATTAATAAAAAGGTCAGAGTGGGAAGTTTGGTAAAGAAGTGGAAGAGGAACTTGGAGGATGGAAAACACCCAGCTCTTTCCTCAACTCCTCCCTGTTAGTGAAACATAACATAGTTCAACACCTGAATGGATCAATCAACTGAATCCACACCTCTCTTAACCATCTCAAGACACACTGAACACATCATCTTCATGTTGCTGGACTGTTGGATCAGACTAATTCAGTTTTTATCCAAGTGGGCCTAATAAACTGGAAATTGTGTCTACTGTATATGCACAGTATAGTGACATTACTGTATGGGTGGCTATGAGGTGCTGGCTCTGTACATGTGATGTGGAGGAACACAATCTGACTGTGCAGAATGTGCAAAAAAGGTCATAAAAGAAGTTGTGGGGAGCATTGCCAAACAGAGAAAACAGGCTAAGTCCCTTAACTAACAACTCACTAAACATACAGCCTTAATGCTGGTTTAGGTTTGAGTTGCATCAACACTTTCCAGCACTGCAAACTGTTAAATCGCATAGGAACAGTAGTTATGCATACTTGTAGAACATGAGACGTCCTGCTCTCCTCATGGAGTCTGTGAGGTTATTCAAAAGGAATGCCTTTTATCTGGAAGTAGTGCTGTCGCCTCATAGCAGGCCAAAGATATGCAGATCGGTGTTAGGGTAATTCAGGCAAGGTAAGGCAGTTTTATTCAAAAAGCACCTTTCATACACAGAGGCAGATTCAAGGTGCTGTACAGGGACATTGAAAACAACACAAAGACCAAATTAATAGAAATCTATTTAAAATCAGAAAACTCAGTGGAAATTTTTTTTGAGAACATTTAAAAAAGCTCAAAATATAAGAGATAAATTGACTAAACAAGGTTAAGTATATATAAGGTTAAGTTAAAGGAGTAAAATAATGAAAGAGATACAAATATGTGAAAATGATGGCCCTAGATTTCCCAAATACTACTTGCAGTAAAAGGCTCTGGTGACTGAAGACGAATTCCCTCTGGATTTGAAAGCAGCAATGAAGGTGGCATTCCTAAAACCAGGCATTTGACCGTATGGTGTGAATATGAGTGTGAATGTTGCTCTGTGTCTGCCCTGTACTGCGCTGGTGATCTGTCCAGGGTGTACCCCACCTCTCGCCTGGTGTCAGCTGGGATCGGTTGCGGCTCCTCCCCTCAAAGGAGGCCATAAAGATGATGGATGGATCTTGGGGTGGCATGAATTGAGGTGTGAGCGATCGTAAGGCCTTTTTCACAGCAGCCACTTTGACATGTTAAACACAGACGTAAACAAAGAATCTGTCCCAAATAGAATAGAACTTCAATAATGTGATTAGTTAACCCAGTATTAATGTAAAAACGGCTGCTGTGAAGGTCTATAACACTGATGATATTACAGTACATACTAATTATAACTGTTAGGGGGGTCTGTCAGTTTTGCAGTCACACAGGGTGCGGACTGACAGTCTTGTTTAACGTAGCAGTATCCAAGGAAAAGGTAGAACAATTCAATTCTGGGACCAACTAGAACATTTTAATCGGCTTATGTAAACGTAATAATAATTTTACAAAAATAATTAGATAAGTAAATATTTGGAGAAAACTTTATAAGTTATTATAACATGTACCCTAAACGTTAGAGCATTTTCTTCAAATAAGAATCATTGGGTATATTGTGTGATGTTTTTTGTGATTTATGACTCATTGGACCTGAACCATCATTAATGTTAGTTACACCTGTTGTTTTTCCTGTTAAGAGCAATGTAAACTGTCAGTGATGGGATCGGTCGATGTGGACAGACAGAGAGGGATTTGTGCTGGAATCTGACATCCTGTGTGGTGAACAGGATGGAGCTTTTACATAAACAATATTTATAGATGCTCAGAAAATACATTAAAGTCTGAACACTCGTTGGCACGTACTACTTCTTAGCACAAACTTATTTGTCACCTTGATCTTAAACCACAAAAGGTTATAGACACTGAAATCGAGTGAGGGAATTGAGTTTTCTTACTCCTTTGTTTAAGATGATTTTGCTGCTGTAACAAAGTCTGATTAAAAAGGGTCATGAAAATTACTAGACCCCAAATAATCCAAGAGTTGGATAGAAATGTGGAGTTTGGAGAAGAAAGATTCACTTTGGAGTTGTATAGGATGCTTATAAATCTTTCCATTTCTACTTATATAATTGTGCTACAGTGTATTTTTGTTGTTTTTATGGACTTCCACCTCTGGGGGAAGGTTTTAACAGCCATGTGCCAATAAAAACATGGCTGTTCGCTAAAGCTGCACCGCCTCACTTGCCAGTGAGGAATTTTCCTAAGAAGCCAGGCAACAGGCGGAAGCTATTTACTTCAGCTTTGGTGAACCACCATCACATCCGCCAACCAGAAAATAATTTAAGTCTGAACTTTCACTGTGACACGTATGATTTTATTTTTAAAATCCTGTTCACACCAATAAAAAAAGAATGTACACAAAATAGGGCTGTCACTATTTAGACAAATTTGGAACATTTCTTTGAACTTTGAAAAAGTGGATAAAAAATGTCACTTGCCTCTGTGACTAACTTGGATCAGTTCTACAGGGACAACTTTCCAAGATTGATTTTTACTCTTGTTGTTATGTAGGCTCAAATACTTGTTGGCAATAAGCAAACGTTATTTTAAGGTATCTCACAGAAGTGACACACACTTTTAGACTCAGACAAGTAGCTGTGGAGCTTTTATTAGTCTAATTGTTATCTGTTATAGTGAGTGGTTAGATAATGTTGGCGAGTCAGTGCCACATCCCTCAAGAGGATGAACACAGCGAAGGCTAAAATGAAAATCCTATAAAAAAGAATAAAAAAATCGATGCTCCATTTTTTTGGAAGCGCAACTGGCAGAGTAGAGTGATGAGGAGGGGAGGTGGTATACAAGATACAACATGCTTGACATACAATACACCTACTCACATACTCTTCCACTCATGACATAAGGTCCTCTATTCATTTGTCATTGCTGCTCCCTTCATCTCTATCAGACATTTCCCTATGTATAAATACTTAACACACGCTCATTATGTACAAACTAATCAATGTTACTCTCAGTTACACACAGCATCTATTGCACACCTGTCTGTCCTGGGAGATGGATCCCTCACATGTGGCTCTCTGAGGTTTCTATGATTTTTTTTAACTTGTTAATAGTTTTTAAATCTCGTTGAGGTTTAAGGGTTTAAAGTCGTATAACACAAATTGTGGTTTGGGAATATGACAGGGTTTTTAAGCTAACATCACCTACTCCGCAGAGATTGGATATTTAAGACCTGACGAAGAAATAGAACCCGGTCGAGGAGGGTAATAGTGTCCATTGTGAATGTCCTCTAGATGCGGTGTTAAGATTTCTTTTCTTTCTTTGGTTATTATCATTGCTGTCTGTGCAGCACCGCGGTAACACCATCTTTTGAAACACAGAGGTTCATTTCTAAAGAGCTTTTATGAAGGTTAAAATATGTGTGAGTCAGGGGTCTTGCTTCTTTCTTTCAGCTGGTAGGAGGAGACTAGAGATACTATTTCACTGCCTGTCTGGGGAACCTTGTTTGTCCTCTCTGAAGTTATGTGTCTGGTCTCTACCTGTACTAACCTGCACAGATCACATGTCAGACATCAGTGAAGCAGAGCTGCAAGATTTTGCATTTTGCAGTCTGTTTTGTGAATCAATCATTCAACACGTGTGTGAATTTAACTGGCCTGGTAACAGGGAATGAGGTTATTGAATAGTGTGAATTGCGGTTTCTCAGGGCTTTATTTATGAGCATGCTGTGTGATTGGCTACTGAAGATTAGCCACTTTTGTTGAGTTTTCACTATGGAGAGTGGAGGACTGAGGGTAACAAACCACTCGTGTGCTTTCCAGTAATAGTAAATGTTGTCTTTGCATAAAAAAAAATTATACTGACAAAAACTATTTTTTCTCTGTGTGTGCAGTCAAATGACTGTGAAATTCAGTTAGCTCATTAGACTGCTTTTTATATGCTCTGGTCAAAGAGTGTTAGCAGTGTTTCTTCAGGGTATGTTTTCAGTCACTGCACGTTAAGTTATCCATTTTTTGCATTGCCAGAAACATTAAATAGATTTTTTAAGTTTATGGAAACTGTTTTCTTTGCTTTATTCCTAATTCCAGGTTTTTCTTGCAAAGATATCGTCAAAGTTACTTAACACTGAAGCCGATTTATGACATGACCTGCGGGTAAAGTCCAGAGAATTGTCTGGAGAAAGAACACAGATAACCGGAGCCTCTGAGTCGGACATTTGTGTTGACGCATGGTGAATGGGTCAAAATACTAAAGAAATACTAAATTGACATTTTCTCATTATCTACTCACCACTATGCCGATGGACGGGTGGGTGAAGTGTTTGATGTAAATCAAACACGGTGTAAATTACGCCATTTTGAGTCAATATGAACGTTTATTGTGTTAAGTCTGAAGTAGAGGTCACAATTGATTTAAATCTTATTGGAATCAGCTGCAAAGCTGTTAACCCCTGAGACTTGTGTTTTGTGGACTCAAACCCTTCACCCACCCCTCCATCTGCTTAGTGGTGAGTAGATAGTAAGTGAATTTTCATTTTTTTGGTGAACTATCCCTTTAAGCATCTGCCATTCGTTACTGGTGCAAGTGACATAATTTTACTTTAATGTTATTATTTCCGTACCAGGAACACTCATGGGTCTTGTGCTTTATATATTTATATTAAACAAACTATTTACAAATATACATTTTTTATGCTTAAGTCTCTCCGCTCGTCCGAGGAAGGGTTTGTTGCTTAGTCAGGTAAGTAAGGTAAGTCACTCACTATATTTCAGATAAAACAATCACAGAGCAGACCGCAGGGTTGGTGTTGGTAGCTTTTTTTGCATCTGTAATTTTAACACTCTACATTATCAACCAGATCCATTACTGTTGCGGTTCAAGGTTACAAAGCCAACTTCTGCTGTGAGATTCGATAGTTGCATGAGAGAGAGCCAGCTAACAACAGCTGGGACGAGCTAGCAGCTCTTGCTGTAAGAATGAGTCCATAAATGAAAATAGTAAATACACATTGAAAACAATCTAAATTGAATGCGTATTCTACAAGTACAAATTATTATATAAATAAATGATATCTAATATTTTTAAACAGGTTTTTTTTTCTCAGGATGTTAGAGGGGGCCGTATTAAAAAGCTGCCACCAGTTGTAGCCTAATATTAGCTTTTTACTTCTTGAAATTGTAATTAGACTTGTTCATTTGTGAATATTATTTAGCTGTGAACAAAACTTGCAAGTTTCATAAGCTTTAGTTTGTGCAGATTAAACAAACAAGAAATAACTAAAGTTGCTGGTAGGTAGATTCTGTTACATATGGACAGACAGTTCTTTCCAAGTTGTCTAGTCCTTATGCTAAGTTAACTTGACTACACAGCAAGAAACAGAAAAAGTGTATTTCTAAAATGTATAACGCTTGTTCTAAAGAAGACTAGCTTGGCCCAGCATTTATGGCCCTCGCAAACAGGGCTGCATTTGTATTGTTTTCAATTTCACACATTGGTTCTAAATGTCTTTCTAAAACCGTTTTATTTTCTATTGTTTAGTTTTTTTATTTCTTTACACAAAAGTAAAGTTACTTGAAATTTTAATTTGACTTAATTTATGTTTGTAAGGTCACTAGACTGAACATTTCTTCCTAGTGTGCCGCTTAGTATTGTCAGGCTTGCTCCATTGGTTAAGGATAAAAGTTAAGCCAACCAGCTCAGTTCCTCCTCTTCCTCCCTCCCTCTCACTTCTTCCTCCTCCTTTCATTCAGCTTTAACACGGACAGTACAACACCTTCTCCTTCTCTGCTGGGTCTGCTTTCTTTGGAGATACTTCCTGAGGTCACAGGAGATTATTTTGCTTTTTATCTGGACCTACCGCGGTTCCTCTGCCATGTCTCCCACATAGTCGCACTTTTTAAAAATAGTCCCAACTCACCGCTCTCCTCATCACACCACCTCATCCTGACTGTATTATCCCCCTGCTCGACCCTGGATCACCTTCTGAGTCAGGCCCCGGTGGCAGAGTCCCGTCTAGCGATTCGAGGGTTACTTCGTCATGGCTCTTGTAATGACTCCTTTTCCCTCGTGTCAACATGTGGACGACTTCTGTCGGTGAGCTTATCATTAAACCACCATCATTTTGGATATTTGTATGTTTATATATGTGTCTTTTGCAGTTAAATAATTTCAGTTATTAAGGCCTGCTAGAAAATGACTAACTAAGGTACTGTACAAGTTAACCTCAGCTTATTTGTATATATTTTTTAGTTCAGAGCTCAACTGAAACAAACCAAAGCAGGATTAACAGAAAATAGATTGAATCAACATAACTTAAGCAACCAAAGTTGATTTTTAAGGAAGCAGAATCCTGACGAGGTGAAAGTATTGGGAGAGGTTTTAAAGAGTTTGGACTGCATGGAAATTATTTTTAACACTGCCTTACACTAGTGACTCACTAGCAGCTCTTAGGGTACAAATTGCTTTTACAAGGCACCTATAATTCACTTAATATCAAAATAGTCGTTAATAGGTGACTACAAAAGTCGTATCATACCACAACACACTTGCACACTCCATTGTTTTTACTCTTCCTGATCGTAAAAGACAAAAAATCTGTGCAAGCTAGCGGAAAATATCTTTGTGTGGTATAGCTTTGAGCCAATCTTCATGTTTGTCCCAATGCTAAACAGCATGCGTCTAACTGACATTTGAGGGCCTTCCATGGTGAGCTACTGACTAGTGCGTCTTGTAATAAGTTAGCGAGGAGTGGAGTCTCTTACAGCCGATCATAGAGTTTAAAGGGGTTTTCACCAAATTGTTGTTAATTAAATCAGCCTTTATGGGGGCCTCCTCTCAGCTCTAAAACCCCGGCCAATCTCCTGCTTTGCCTAAACTGTTGCGACGCCCCTGACTAGAGATACAATATATAACAGTATAAATAATATACAACAGTTAAAGGGGACTTCTTTCTGAAATGTTACATTTATTTTTCCTTTTTGGGCTTTTAAACATTTTCAGTGCAAGACTTTTGCTCTACAGTTTTGACACTTGATAGCAAAGGATGAAAACACATCCTCAATTTGTTACTGATAAGGATATTGATCATTTTGAAAATCAATTATTGATATTTGTTTTATTTTTGCATATGATAATCAACCATACTGTTGTGGCCCTGTTTCATTTTCTTTGTGATTGAAGGTTTGTAAGATTTTTTGCAAGAGTGACATCCTATTATTAGACAACAAACCCCCAAATTATTTATCGTAAATCCCAACAACTCTGAATACCAACAGCGTAGCTTGCTAACATTAACATTGACTTCCATTGTGTGTGGATGCCTGCTGAGTCATGTGTTGATTCTGTAACAGTGAGATCAGATAGCAGAATACTTGCTTCTGCATTTGCGGTTATTGATGCACAATAAGCTCTAGTCTGTATGTGTGTCCAGACTCTGTGAGTGTGAATAGAAGTAGTGCAACTCACACTGTCACGCTTGTGCAGGTGATCACATCTCACACGTTTCTGCAGTATATTTGTTGGCGTCGTGAGTGTGTGAGAATGTGTTAAATTGTACTTTTGTAAAATGCATGTTACACTTGTGCTTGGAAGGAGACTGTTGGGAGCTTCTCTGCTTTTATTTACTGTATTGATTGCTGCTGTCTGTATTGGCAGCAGTATTGATGTTAATGGGCCCCTGAGGTTTAACCATCATGTCATGGTGATAAATGTTACACTCAGCTCTCCTTAGTGCATTGACTTTTTTTCCTCTCCCTCTCAAGGGTAATTTTCACATGTTTATGTTCTTCTTAAGAGACAGTGTCACAGTGTTTCATTGAGAGCGTGAAGGATCACAGAACAGGTACACCAGGCTCAAACCCGAGGGCCAAATGAATCAGGGGGGCCCTGGATGAGGAGGATATTTCTTATTTTATATTCAATCAAATGACCAAAAAGAGACATAAAACAATCCTAAACACATGAATATTTACTACAATAAAGCAAAATGCAGACTTAAGACCACAAAAAAGCACAAAGGGATTATAAAATGATGTGAAAAATGGAAGCAAAAATACACTAAAAGAAGACGAAAGAACAAATAATAAATGCTTATAAAAAGACAAAAGATTTGCTAAATAAAGGAAAATTTAAAAAGTGACAAAAAATGATTATTAAAAAGCCATAAATCAACAGCAGAGACAAAAAAACAACCTCAAAGAGACTCAAGACACAAGTTGACATGAATGTCCACAAACAGACCATTTTCTTCCAAGAAATTTCAAGTCATAGTAGAATAAATAGATACAGTTGGAAGAAAATGTATTGCTGCTTCCATTGTCATATAAAACTGTGTATATCATATGGAGGATCTCTGGAGACTTTGGTCTGGATTTTCTCTGCAGTTTTCCTTTCACACATGCACAAGGCAGCGGGGGATTCTCTGCCAGGACGTGTTCACAACAGCAACAAATAATTCGCAAAATTCAGGTTTTGGAGTGGTAATAAAATGGAAAACCTTCGATTTTTGGCCTTTTGGTCTGAACAAAAGAACATTTTAAGTAAGCTTCCCTGATCTTACATTTATACTGTATTTTTCCAGAGTCAATCAATGAATACAAAATCTTTATTTGTACACTACATACACAAAGCGCTTTATAGAATCAAAACAATACCCCCCACACCCCCATCCATGCACAAAGCAAAACAATAACAACAGGAAGTGAGAGAATGCTATCGTGAATCTCATGTTTCCAATGAGGAAACACCAAAGACAGGATAAATATAAAATAATAATAGAAAATAGATGCTTCTAAGTAAAACCAGAAACAAAACATAGGTTATGATAAGGAAAATCGATCCAGAAAAATTAAATAGAATAAATGGCTACACCAGTAAACCTTCCAGTGTTTAAAATTAATTAAACATACAGCATGCATAAACAAAAGTCTATTAAAAGTCAGACTAAAAAGATAGTTCTTGAGATTGCATTTAGGATATTTAGGAATCCCTGCAGCCCTCTCTTGATTAGATATGAATCTGACATTAGAGCTGGAGCTTCTGAATCTGACCCACTTTATTTTAATTGGATTTTTGCTACAAAATGAAATCTACTATGCTTAATTCATCCAGGTTGTGACTCCTGATCAGCCAAAGAGAAGGTGTGAGACTTGTTGGAAATGCATGAACTAATTTCACTCATGGTTGTTGAGTGGTGCCACAGAGTGGAAATAAGGATTAGTTGTGGCCTGAATCCTGATACATCTAAGACTAAAGCCTGACCTGCATGCGCAGAGTGTGTAGACAAAAATACATACACATACCCGAAAATAGGTTGGCATCAGTATAGCTGATGGGATTGTAGGTGATCTGACGCTGTTCCCTGCTTTGTGCCGTGCTGTCTGAAGACTAATCCCTCTCTAAGCAGCAGGCTAATTCCAGCAACCTGGTCTCTCCCTGAGTCATCATGGGACCAGGTTTTCCCTCATTCATACTAACCAAGGTGATTGGATGTAAGTGTGAGTTAAGACATGCTGCTGCTGCGCCATGATGATGCCGCAAAACCCGTCAGCAGTTGTAATGAGATGCAAAGTGGAAACCTCCGGGGCTACCTGAGACCGGATCCTGTGATGTAAAAACGCTCTGCTGCCGTCTTCGATGACAGAGAAAATATTTGCAGATAACCCACTGTTTTTATGCAAAACCCTAATGTTGTTAACACTGGGAGATATGCTAAACAGAAGTGCCTAACAACTGTGAATCTTAAGAGAAGTTCATAATACATAATTTTCTCAATCTATCTTTCTGTGGATTATGAGACTGTCAAATTCAATCAGGTTCAAATCTGAATGTGTGAAACGGACAAAAAAATAAACCATTAAACAACCTGCATACAAGTAAATGCTGCCACAGGCTATCACTCTGAAAGTAACAGATGGTTCAGCCAAAGAAAATATTATTTAGAGCACAGATACAGAAACAAAAAGTATTTTCACCTACTCATCTACACGTTTGTGGTGACATGACTTCAGCCAGAACTCTGCAGACTTTTAGATGGTGTTAGGGGCACTGATTATTCCACTGCCACACCCTCACAACATGTGGCTCGTCATAATATCTATTCGACAAACTAAGCTCAGATGTTTACTAAGAAAATGTGGATATTTAAAACTCAATCTTTAAAAAAAATAAAGGATTTTATGGTGAATCATTGAAATAAAAATGACTGGACCCCAGGACACTAATCGAAATATTTATGAAAATCAATCAAATGAAATGTAATGAGTATGGAGTTGCTTATAGTGACACATCAATTATCACCTCTGCAGCTCCTCCGCGTTATAGAGATTTTACACTCTTTTGGCAAATTTTTTTGAATATCCGCTCATATCTTTGTCCCCGACCTGCTCAGCAGCAAAGCGCACACATACACAGTCAGAGAGCAACTTGTGAACGTAGTGGATTATTTGGCTAATGATTAGGTATGTACATTAGGAGGTGGTGGAGACCAAACACAGAGATAAATTAGAGGGAACACTGGATTTAAAGGGATAGTTCACGAAAAATGAAAATTCACTCATTATCTATTCAACAATATGCCAATGGAGGGATGGGTGAAGTGTTTGCATCCACAGAGTAACAGGGATAAACCTTGTTGCAGCAACATCCAATCCAATTGGAGTAAATGGCGACCAAGACTTCATACGTAAAAAAAAACTGAAGAAACTGAAAAAGCCTCCATACTGCCTGTGTGGTGTCATCAAAGTGCACGCAAGCTCCGACATTCATATTCGAAGATCATTTTCACCATGTTTTAATGTCTCTGATATCTTCCTACCAGGTGCATACTCTGTCACATTATTGATTTACTGCATCCGCTAGCGTAACCTCTTCCTGTGGACTTTAAGGCTTCAAACTCAGTATGGAGGCATGTTATGTTACTTCTGTTGTTTTATTACGTCTGAAGTCTAGTTTACTTCAATGCGTTTATAAGGTAATAATATTCCAAAGTTTTCATCTGGGTAACGTTGACCTTGTACACATCCTCTATTTTTAAAGCTGCCGCCTGTTATCGCCGTATTTAACATCATCTCGTCTGAACTGGACTTACCCCACATGCTACATAAGTTTTCAACAGCCTTCCTCCCGCGATACCATCCCAACACAGTCAGCCAGACACTCTCAGCCTCATCATGTTTCACAGGATGGTCTCACTTATTTTATTATGCTGTTTTCAGTAACTGCCCTGTAGAACATCCGCAGCTTGCTTAATGCCAGAGCAGCACTTGGCATACTTCAAAAGCCTCAGGAAACAAGTATGTGTTTCATAATGGTAGTAATTCTGTGGGTGGTGCTGTGTGTGCTCACAGAGCAGCTCTACACAGTGATATGAGGTAAGTTTAAAAGTTTAATAGCGACAGATGGAGGTGAGAGAACACGTTGGCTTTCAGAAATTTTACAAGGACAACAGAAACACCTTCTGCTTGAAGGGAAAGAAAGAATAGTTATTATGTTCCACTTCAAACCAATCAGATGCTGCATGAAAGCTGTTCTCTGGCACCAAAAACCTGTAACGTAAGTTGTCATAACAGAGATTTCGAAGTGATGGAAAGTTAGGAGTTACACAATTATTTTTAAAGATACTTCCACAAATCTTCTTGTCTTAGGAGAAGCGGTGGTCTAGTGGCAGAAACTTGGACTATGGGCAGAGAAGTTCTCTGGTTCGATTCCACGGAGAGACAACAAAAGACGAACCTGGATTGATCTGCCCAAAAATCTAGTGCTCCTGAGCAAGGCACCTTACTCCCCCATCATCTGCTCCCCGAGCGCTGTACATAGTCACTCACTGCTCTGTGTGTCCCGCACACAGATGGGTCAAAAGCAGAGATAAAATTTCCCTACCTGCATGAGTGTGCCTTTGCATGTGTTTGGGATAATAAAATGCATCTGCCTGGATCTGGGATTTTCTTTTAACCTTCAGTTGCACATCATTGCAGATTTATTTGGTGACTCAAAACCATTTGGCTTTCATATCTTTTGGTATTATAATAAGTGGAGAAAAAGTGTCCAGGTATGATTTTGTATCAGACGTGAAAAATATTGTAAGTATGTGAATTGCACTGAGCCCTAGTTGTTGTACTTTATGTTAAAGTTGCATTGAGGTAATTCAATAAACCTGAATATGGGATGAATCCAGAGTTTTTGTTTTCGTAAAGTGCTATTAGTTGAAGTCAGACGGAACAGCATGAACCATAACACAATGAATATGAAATGAAAAGTTTGAAGAGAAGATTTTTTGGGAAACGACTGACTAATCTCAATCTTTTGACCCGTTGTCTTTGTGTAACCATGTACAACATCACAAACCGGTGGCAGGTGTGTAGAAACACAATTATTACTTGAAACAATCAATCAATCAAACTCTATTTATATAGCACCTTCCATGCATGTTGTGCAGCTCAAAATGATGGACAATATAATAATAATAAAAATGCACATTTTTAAATAGAGATTAAATTAACTAATAGATAGAAATAAATGTCTGAATAGTGGTCAAATTGTGTGGAATAAAGACTAAATTAATAAAATAAAATATGAAGAATGAAAAAAAAATTGTTAAATGAAAGTTTATATAAAAGAGGTATAGTAAGAATAAGTAAAAGTAGTTCATAACGATAACAAAGAGTCAATAAAAAATGTCTGAAAGACCATTCTTAGTCAAATGTACGAAAGAGCTGAATGAAGTAATGAAATTATCCTGCAAGTTATCAATCATCTGTTGTCAATTTATGACGTTTATCAGAGGAAGTACTACAAACCATTCATCAAATGATTTAAGTGCTTTAAAATGTAGAACTCATTAATAATCATACAAAACGACGAATGCATTTGAATGGACATGTAACAATATATTACCTCCTGTGGTTATCACTATATTCACATGTTGGCAGTGCAGAGATCAAGAGTCAGTTTTGCCAGAAAGTCAAATCATGTTTTAAATCATGTATTAAGTGTTATACACAAAGTCCGCTGAGACCTTTTTTCATATCCAACAGCCATATAGTGTGGTCAGAATGTATTATCACATTAGAAGTATTGATCAGAGCATTTCTCTAAGTGGATGTGTGTCGACAGGATGCTACATTCCCTGCAGAGTAGTTCTCTGAAAATTGATGTATATGCTGAGATCAATTAACATTGTTGTTTACATATGGGCCGAACCTTTTTTTTATAAATTGGAAAGACACGGACAAATGAAAAATCTATTTTTTTTAACTTCCCATCATGAAATATGTAAAGAGTCCTTTGTCCCTTGAACATCACTCTAAAATTGTTGCTTATTATTATTATTAGTAAGATAATAATCATCATTGTTCATGTTATCCTTCAGATCTTCTTCTTATTCTTGGAAATTAAAAGCTAAATCTGTCGCTTTCAGTAAGTTAGTAATAGGATAGAGCTTCATGTGGACATTTTCAAGTCTCTGTGTGTAGATGTTTTTCTTTTTACGTCTCTTTGTAAAAGAGACCTCCATCGTCTTGTGTTTTTGTATTTATCTTGTGTCTCTTTGTGTCGTTTTGTCTCTTTTTGGTCCATTTACTTGTACTTGTACTTGCATCTCATTGTAGCCCTTTTTGTGTCTCTTTGTGTCAGCATCATGTTGCATCTGAACTTGCTTTGCAGCTCTGTGACTTTATTTTCTGTCTCTATTTAGACATTTCTTTTCTCATTGTAGTAATTTTGCGTTTCTTTGTGGTTGTTTTGTTTCTCTTTGGGTTGTTCTACATGTCAGTGTTGCTGTTTTGTGTCTCTTAGTAGTTGTTTTATCTCTTGTGGATGATTTTTTTTATGCACTTATTTCCTGGTGATTTGTTTGAATCACTTGCTATTCTTTGTGTTTCCCTTTGTGGTCATGTTGCATCTCCTTCTGGGGTTGTATAAATGATCGACTTTCTTTTCAAATGTATCAATAGAGCCATAATGTTGTTGAGACAGATTCCAGAATAGAAAGGAAACAAAACCACTCTTGAGGTGTTTCAGATCAGTATTGCTCCGTATTGTAGGCGTATGCTGTTAATCCATCTGCCGTGTGTCTATCTGTTGAGTTTCCGCATTGCAACAGCTGAAACGCTGTTGTTGCAGTGAAAGTGAGGGTTGTACTTTGGAAAATCTATCAGCTCTACAATGCTATGGTCGGATGAGAGGAAACTGCTCTTGTGTAATTTCCTGTTAGTGGTTACCCCAGAGTTGAATTAGACACTTCAGTCAGTGTAAGCTGTGGGCAAATGTGGATGCAAAAATCAAACTGAAGCAGTGAGGGCTCCGCTTTAGACAGCTTAAAACAATTTTCTTGTTTTTCTGACAAATATCGGTAAGTTCACTGTGGAGAGATTGGTTACTGTTTGCACTATTTGTGATTTATGCATCCATTTTTTAATAGGGTATTGCTGCTCCGTGCCCTGCAGGGGCCAATCCTGAGCGACTCACCACCAGCTCAGGGATGTTCAAGCTGGAGATTGAACTCAAGAGAGGCCACAACCTGGCCGTACGAGACCGAGGAGGTAAACTGAAATCTTGTCTGTCGATTACCTTTCTTCTACATATTGCCTTTTTTGTTCAGTTACAGCTTTGTTTGTCTTCTTAGGCAGCAGTGATCCATATGTCAAGATCAAACTCGGTAATAAAGATGTGTTCAAGAGCAAAACCATCTACAAAAACCTCAACCCAGTGTGGGATGAGAGGACGACTGTAATAATGGATAGTCTGAGTGAACCTTTGCATGTCAAGGTAAAGGCTTGGATGATGCATACACACACAAACACACACACACTTACACACACAAAAAGCTTCTCCTTATGCATTGTTAATGAACATTAAAGTCAGTGGAGAATTTTGTGTTGCTTCTCTGCAGGTGTTTGACTATGACTTTGCCTTTCAAGATGACTTCATGGGTTCAGCTTACCTCAATGTGGAGTCTCTGGAGCAGCAGAGGTATAGCGTGTGACCCTGATGACATTAATGCTAACCTTTGCTATCATCTTTGCGTCCCCTCCCAGTTGGATTTTCTTTTTCAAACCGAAGTATCCTTCTCAATTCCGTTACGTTGCTGCATCAGTCAAAAGGGGTTTTCACGCCTCAAAAGTCTGGACCAAGGTCCGAACCAAGGTTCACATCATTGTTACGTTGTTTTCATTTGATCTGGTTAGTTTTGCCTTCATTTTTCTATGGGGAGCCAACTAAAGATTTCTACATGCCATTGCTCAATACATGGCAACCCTTCACAGTAAGGTTGGGCAATTGGACAAATATATTTGTAAAATATATATATGTTGGAAATTCAATTGTATGCCTCTTACTGGTGGCTGGTCGGTTACATATTGAGCCATAAATGCTCCATAGATCCCAATAAGCTGGTCGATACAGCCGCCCACACTGAGTCTGGTTCTGCGAGAGGTTTATTCCAGTTAACGAGGGAGTTTTTTTCTCCACAGTCGCCAAAGTGCTGCTCATTGTGGGAACTGTTGGGTTTCTCTACAGCCTTAAGGTCTCGACCTTATTATGTTATGAGTTGGCTCATAACAGAATATCTTTTATTATAAGCCATGGACCTTTGTCTGAAGCACTTTGTAACCTCTTTTAGATAACTATTATACAAATAAAGTTATTATTATTATTACTTACCCTGTTAACAGGGTCCTAACTCTGGTTGAGGGTTAAGGGCAGAGGATGTCACACCTTGTTAAAGCCCTATAAGACAAACTATGATTTGTGAATATGGGCTATACAAATAAAATGTAATTGTTACTTGCACAAGTTCAGCTGCTGCATTATTCATTAACTGACGAAGAAGGCAGCAATAACGTCAGTGCTAACTTGGTATGTGGCAAATTACAATCAATAGCTGGAATCATGTAGCCATGTGTATTTTCAGAACTTACCTGATGATCTACTGTTTCTATTACTTTTCTCCTATTTTTTGCTGTTTCTTTTATGTTATATTGTATCTGTACAGCAATACTTGTTGTTGTCTCATCAGGTAAATATCGAATTGTTTGCTCTGAACAGAACATTAGTGTTATTTAATTGTAGTATTGTTGATCGCGATTCATATCTTTATGCTACAGGTCGATACCTCTAACTCTGGAGCTGAAGGACCCACAGTATCCTGATCAGGATCTGGGCACCCTGGAGCTCGCTGTCACCCTGACGCCTAAAGACAGTCCCATAGAGGAGCGACGAGACTCAATGGTAGGAATATATATATTGTATTACATGCTTAGCTGGGTATAATCACACAGTAACTTCACTATGTTGCTGAACTATACTAACGCATCAAGACCCTATAGAGGAGGTCGTCCAAGGTGATCCAACCTCAATCTAACCTAACTATCAAGTGTACTCAACACACACACAAACACATGCAGTGGTGGATGCAGTATTGCTGAAGACTCAGCTTTAACTTTATGTTTGACTCTTGTGATGTGGCTGTCCTCATGAAATACCGAATACTGCCTGACCACATCAAACTTCTACAATATATTATAGTTCATTTCATCTTACAACTAATTTAAATTTGAAAGATGCAACTGATGAAGCTGCATTTGTTCTTACAAAAAATGATGCTGCTTGAAGACGTTACCTTTCACATGTAAAATCTTCCTTCGTAAAGTAACTTATAAATCTGTCAAATATTTGCAGTTGAGTAAAAAGTAAGGAATTTCCGTAAAAAATAGTTTACTTAATAAGAAGTATACTTAGGACAGTACTTGAGTAAATGTTCAAGTTACATTCTACCTCCATGTTGCATGGGTACAGACACTATGTGTCTGTTAGGATTTAAGTTTTTTCAGGCATTAACGATGTTCATTTTGTTTTTTGCAGCAGAGAGAGGTTAAGACGTATCGGTGGAGGCCTTATGTGAATAAAGTGAGTGTAGGGGCGTTTAGGCTCTTAGTGACTTCCTATAGCTGCGTCCTGACTGACCCCTCCCTGCTTTACCTCTCAGCCTAGTGAAGAGCTTTTTCCGTAGAGAGAAAATGTGCTTATTGCTATCTAATGGAAACAGTCTCATTTATCAAGTTCAGATTATCTTTATATCTTCGAATGTTTAGTATTAGTTCGTTTTCTGAATTGAAATTTGTTTTAGCTTTTGGCGGATCCCCACACCCGGAAGTATATATATTTAGACAGAAATTAACCAAATACCATTTAAACCCAATTTGTAGTGAATGCTCACAGGTGCTTACGGTATACTAGATGCATTGTACTAGTAGAATATTATTATCTAATTAAATTATTTATAACATTTTTACATAGGCTTTTGTTCTGAAGATGTTGTATTGCTTCTATACCATATAGATTAATCAGGTTAAAAGCGTAGTAACATTTAGGATATTTAACATCTTTTAATACCAGGATTTTTAATCATAGCAGCTTTAAACTTAATATATTAAGGAGCGATTACATTTCACAGTTTGTGTTTTTACGTTCTACACATATCTTTTGTCCTTGATTGGTATCAGAGAGAGCTGGTTTCCCGATGTGTCCCCGGCACTAAGATTAAAAACAGCCTGTCCCATTCATGTTTTATTCAGTATATAAATTAATCATATGACCAATCTTGTCTGTGCTGCATCTCCATTCAGAGAGGAGGAGAGAAATAAATAGCAATAACAGAGAGCGACGTAGGGATGAAGACCAGGTAGCTTCAGAAGTTCTATTTAAACTAATGAGCAACCAGTGAGGCTATAATGATGCATATTCAGTTTGTAGGGAGAATTTTTCACTGTCACAATCTGATGCTTTATTTATGGAGCGTGATTCCTCCTCATCGCTTGTCTTAGCTCCTTATATTGTACTACAGAATTTTAAAGAAAGAGGATGTTGACTTTTCTCTTGTGTCCATGTTGTTTCACAAATATTTGTAGCCCTCTAGCTGTACCATTGGTATTTTACATCCCTACAGAAGTTAGTTGAAATAATATATGTTAATGTATATTCAGACTATGCTGCTCAGGAAGTCCTGGAAACGATCCACTAAGGTAAGTCGTCATCGTGCTTGTGCACGGCTGTAGTATTTCACCACCTGTCCTAAAGTGTTCATGCCCATCACTTATCTGTCAATGTCAGTTGTTTTTGTTTGTTTTGTTTTCCCATGTTGCACTGTACAATTCATCAAACTTATGTATTGATCCCTAAGTATTGATTGTTTTTGCCGCTGTCATTTCCCTCCACTGCCTGGAACCAGGGCCCTGTTCTTCAAAGTTTGCACAAAATGTTATCATGCTAAATTTATCCTACAAGCATCCTCAAATGGAGTTAGAGGACTAATCTATAGTTATAGAGTTAGTTTGTGTTTGCAAATTTATAGCCACCACAACTACAGATTGGAAAATCTTCACCTTTCAAATCAAGCTGACACATGAAGAGCAGGGTCCAGCATGCTGACTTTCTTTCCTGTTAAGTCATATATATATTAAGCCAAAAATTAATTTTGTGTTGGTGTTTGGTTGTGTGTGTTTGTGTGTGTGTTTGTGTGTGTGTGTGTGTGGACCAGCAGCAGCAGTCAATGCGTCTCTCAGAGATGCATCGGAAATCACAACTCTGGCGAGGGATTGTCAGCATTTCGTTAATCGAAGGTCGGAACCTGACTCCCATGGACCCCAATGGCCTGAGTGACCCGTACGTCAAGTTCAGACTGGGGCACCAGAAGTACAGGAGCAAGGTTTGTCCACTTCCATCTCTGTGGGGGTTTTTTTATTTTTATAATTTGAGCATATCCTTACGTTTTTTGTCTGTTGCTTCCTGTTGTGTGTGTGTGTGTGCATGTGTGTGTGTGTGTGTGTGTGTGTGTGTGTGTTTAGTGTGTGCCAAAGACCCTGAGTCCACAGTGGAGGGAGAAGTTTGATATGCATCTGTTTGACGAGTCAGGAGGAGTGTTGGAGATCACAGTGTGGGACAGGGACACCGGCAGGAGAGATGACTTCATTGGACGGTCAGTCTGGCTTTCTATCAGTGCTCTGCTCCACTAATGGGAGTCCGCAGGTGACGGAGCACTAATCCTTAAAACATTTATGTATCAATTAGGAATGCACCTATATGGAAATTCTTGGCTGATACCGATATCGACGTTTAAAGCAACAATCTAGCCGATAGCCGATACCGATATTTGTTTATTTTGTTTTTGTTGTTATTCATTCACCCTTTTGTACCGGGAAAATAATTGAATCATTATTTAAAAAGCACTATTTAAAAAATATTCAGCCCTTTATCACTCTTATCTTTTAATGAGCACAAATTGAATCAGATTTATGAAACTATCTTTGATTTAACTAAACTTTATTTAACAGAGACATATTATGCCCATTATACCGCAGTTGATATGGTTCCTTGGGGTCTTAATGAAATGTCTGTAACACATTTTGGTCAAAATACCACAAGGATCATTTAATACAGCACCTTTTTACCCTGTCTAAAACAGCCCTGTCTAAAACAGCCCCCCTCAGTATCACAAAGTTTATGTAGGTGCATTAGCTATTTTCGTTCCTGGTTTCTTAAATGCATTCTGAGGTTGTCCTCCCCTCTCTGCTACATCCTCATATTGTCCCTGTTATGTTCTTTCATGCCTATACTTTTAATCTGAAATGGTGAGATTGTGTTTGTTGCCCAGCTGCCAGCTGGACCTCTCTGCTCTGGCTAAAGAGCAAACCCATCACCTGGAGGTGCCACTAGAAGAGTCCCGGGGCCACGTGGTGCTGCTGGTCACGCTTACCGCCTCAGCCCACGTCTCCATAGCTGACTTGTCAGTCGCACCGCTGGACGACCCACAGGAACACAGGGAGATACTCCAACGATACGTAGGCAGCATTCAAATGTCTCATGAGTAAAACATCATGAAAGATGCCAGAGAGTGACATTTTGTGCCTCCTATCCTTCTCCAGGGTTTGCGGCAGTCGTTCTCTAACTTAAAAGATGTGGGCATAGTGCAGGTCAAGGTGATGAGAGCAGAAGGTCTCATGGCTGCAGATGTAACTGGTAATCAAGTTTCCTCCTCTCATTCATCTTACATTCATGAACAAAGTTATAGTTGCTCACAATGTACTTTAAAGTGCTACAATACTGCCAAACTAAATATTATACTCATTGCTTCCTCAGGTAAGAGTGACCCGTTCTGTGTAGTGGAGCTGAATAACGACAGACTTCAGACACACACTGTTTACAAGAACCTAAATCCAGAGTGGAATAAAGTCTTCACCTTGTGAGTGACCATCAGTTTGCTGTTGTGTTAACCTGTTACCAGATAACCCTGTGTTTGGGCATAAGCCCTGAAGTGACATACCTCAATAAAAGCTGTACATTTTATTCAGTCCTTTGTATTAACCCTGGTCTCCTTTAAAGGCAAATTCTTAGATTTTCAGTGTAAAAGACACTGAACCAAGGTACAAAAGCACACAAATGACAGATATTAATTTTTTTTCTCTTGTTTGAAAAAATACACCTGGCAACGTCATTGAGTTAGGAAAGAGAAAGAGAAGGTTCCTTATTTGTAATGATGGGGATCACAGGGATACAGAATTCATTTGAAATGTAGAACCGGTTTAAAGGTCCAGTGTGTAAGATTTAGGTGAAAGGGATCTATTGGCAGAAATTGAATATAAAATGGTTCTAGTGATGTTTTCATTCGTCTAAGTTGTATGAATTGTTGTTTTCTTTAAAGCATTTTTTTTATAAATGTCTTTATATTTAAATACGTCATTTTCACACAGGGAGCGGGTCCTTTCTAAGGAGGCTGCGATGTTTTTTTACAGTAGCCCAAACTGGACAAACTAAACACCTTTTTAGTTTTTATGACAACTGAAGGTTTCCACAGGTGCTCTTTCTTGTTTGGAAGGGGAGGGTGAGGGCAGGGGTATTCAGGTGCAAAATGCAACTTCACCACTAGATGTTTCTACACTGAGTCTTTAAATAATGACAGAATGAACAGGAATAACCGGTTTTAGTGGATGTAAACGATTCCTTGTTTAGTCTGATGCATAATTTATCTGCTTAACCTTCATTATTTCTCCGTCTATTCCTCAGTAATGTGAAAGACATTCACTCATTGTTGGAGCTGACAGTGTTTGATGAGGACAGAGACAGGAGTGCTGACTTCCTGGGAAAAGTTGCCATTCCCTTATTGCATGTGAGTGCAGACACGGAAGTCACAGGATATCTCAGTACATCTGTGTAAATACTAACAAAACTGCAAATATTAGTGTCCAACGATTAATTTTAAAGCTTTAATCCATAACTTTTCCACATTAAAATATCCCAAAATGACTAGACCTGTGTTATATACTGTATGTTGTCTCCCAAAACGTAGTTTAAAACACTGAAGAGAGTGAGGTCGAACTATTTAACACTGAAAGTTTTTTTTCTGTCAGATTCGAAACGGTGAGCAGAAGAGCTACACATTAAAGAATAAGGAGCTGACGGGTCCAACCAAAGGAGTCATCTACCTAGTGATCGATGTTGTCTACAACACTGTGAGTGTCAGTCTGTGCTGTGCATGAGGCCTGAGACCTGGTATTAACATGTGTCTAAGGTGATCCCATCAAAAGTGGACAGCTCTAGGTTCACTTTTCGTTAGAACCTCTTAGATTTTACATCCCATCACTCAGAAGTGGGCTGGACGCATGTGTCCAAATTATTTTAACTGTGTCAATGCAAAATGTGTCCAGTCCACATTTTAAGGACAACCTAGTCAGCTGTCGAACTCTAAGCCACTACAGTTTCATAGTGAAACCAAGATATTTGTATTTATTTGTGACTACTACCACATTATTAACAATATCTGCTATTAAATGTGATCATGGGTCATCCACTTACCAGAAGATCAGCTGTCCGATCCCTGTCTCCTGATTCCATTTGATGAAGTTTCCTTGGGCAATATACTGAATACTGAAATGCTGACGGCTGTGCCAGCAGTGCATGAATGATGTATGATAGAGTGCTTCTCATAGATGCACTGTGTAAATAGGTGAATGGCAATACTGTTCTGTAAAGTGCTGTAAAAGCTATATATGATCCTTATACAGACCATTTACAGACCATTTACAGACCATAAGTGGTGACTGGAGACACATGCAGAGACACTTTGTAATGTCGGGCGTGAACTGACCAACTCAGAGCTATCCACTTGTGACCAGGTCACCAGAGACACATGTTGATACCAAAGAGGTTGATACCAGGTCTGAAGAACTCTCTGGCTCGATCTCTCTATCAGACACATTGACATGTCTGTGTTGAATCTTTGTTGACGTCAAAGTTTCTCTGAACAAGTGTATGTCTGAGCACAAATGTCCAAGTGAAAGCCTCCGGAGTTTCTGAAGATGTTAATTTCCTGACCAGCTTTAAGTTGTCATCAAGAGTAGAAAAGTGCTATATAAATACAGATCATTTACCATTTACCCATTGAAGACACAGTGAAGATGAGTTTGGGGTGATAAGTGGCGATGTGCTGTAAACAAAAACACATGATCTCTCCAGTGAAGTTAATATCACTGCAGAGGATTTGTTGCTGTTGTGAACTTGTCTGAGGGGAGAATCTCACAAGTTTTTCATGAATGGAAGGAAACCTCTAGAGAAAGCCCGGACCCAGTTTACCAGAGTTATGAACTAAAACAAAACTGTCATGTCAAAACAACACACAAGACATGATGCTTGTATAGTGAGTTTTTACTGATTAGATTTTGGTTATTAGAAGCCAAAGTCACTGTGACTTCACTGAACACGCTTTTGGCCTCAGGAACGACTGGAGGAAATCCCTGCAGAGTCACAAATGTTTGCTCTGACTCAATTATAAATGTTTTTGGCCAAGATTTCAACAAATGTCTAAAAGCTTAAAATAATGATGTGATGACATTTTGAATAAGGTAATAAGGTTGAACTTTACTGTGACATCATGTTTCAAGGTCATCACAAGGACTTGTTCTGTTGGTGGAGGTGTACAGCCTGAACTCAGCCACATGACCTGCTCTGACAGTGTGTTTTTATTTGTCCTCAGGTCAAAGCTGCTTTGAAGACTGTGGTCCCTGCAGAACAGAAATATATCGAGGAAGAACCTAAAGTCTCGAAACAGGTACGTCCATACTGCTTGTATTAGTATGATCAAATGAGTGAATAAGTGACGATGAGACTTTTCTTTACAGATAACTGACAAGCTAATAATGACACAAATATAAATAATTCAAAGAATGGGAGATAACAGGTAAAATATCAGAAGCGATAAAAAAGACAAACAAACTAATTTAAAAAGAAGACTTGAGGGCCAGTGTATAGCTCACCTGGTAGAGCTGCCGCCACAACGAGGCCCGAGTTCTGAACTGTTGCCATTTCTGCAATGTACTCCCCCACTTTCTCTCTGTCCACCTTTCACAGCTTTGCTCTTCTTCTTGTCAATTAAAGGCAATAAAAGACATCCAAAATATACTTAAAATATACGTGCTGGAAACGGAGTCATGTGCTCAGCTGTCATAAGATGTCAGCTACTGATCTGGTTTATGAGTGCTCCTCAGTCACTAACCAATCACAGCTAATTCTCTCAACAAAGCGGCCTCGATCCTCGATAATATACGACCTCGATCCTCCTCACTGATAACCGCTCGGCTACACTGCCACTCACGCCCTGTTGCCAGCAACTTACCTCCACCACCCCAGCCTCCAGCTTTTAGTATTGAGAGCAAACATGGATGTTGTAAATGGTGTGTAAAAGTGTTCCTTACTGGTTTAAATACTCACTGTTATTGTTGCAATAGGGGGTCATTCACTGTTTGGATTTTGAGATTTCTTGAAAGTAAAAAAGTCTGAATTATATTTGAGGCAATGCTAAATATAACAGTCTAAAAGTACAGAAATATGGACTTTGTCTCTTTTCAGTTGCTCCAGCAGAATTTCAATCGCGTGAAGCGGTTCATCATGGTCCTGATCAGCTACGGGACGTACATCAACAGCTGCTTCGAGTGGGAGTCTGCACCAAGGAGCATTATCTCCTTTTTGGTATGAAAGTACATATTGATTCACTTACACTTGTTGGGTTCCTCTAAGGATCTGGATTTGTGTCTCCTCATTTTCCTGTGTCAGGGTTAGTTCATTGTAATTACACATGAGAAAAGAGGTTTTGAAGACTTTTTCCGCCATTGTTACCTTTTTTATGAGATAAAATCTCAATCATGAGAGTAAATTTGACATGTCAATGTGTTTCCTTGAAGCACATTACCACCTGTGTCAGACTGACACACAGGTGAGGGGAACTCTGGGAAAGTCAAGGCAATTGAGAAACATGTCACATTTTCCTTTTTTCCCAGCTATTTGTGGTGGCTGTATGGAACTTTGAGCTCTACATGGTGCCGATGGCCTTACTACTGCTGCTGGTCTGGAACTACATCTTCTGCTCAAGCAGGGAAACAGGCGACATGGTGAGAAATCAAAGAAAATAGACCTGACTTGTGTGACTCTCTTTTTTGGTGGTTTTTGTATTGAATTAGAGACGAAAATATCAGATCATCAATTGAAAACAAGTATTCGTATTTGTGACTTCCTGATTTCTTGGTTAACAAAAAATAATTAAATTAATTAATAAATTATGTACAGAAAAATATTCGTATACACTTTCAGACTCACAGTTGTATGAAAATGAGAAAAAATAAAGGACAGACACGAGAGGGGGCAAAAGGAAGAGAAAAGGAAAAATTTAGATAACAAGATTAGCAACCGTGAAAGGATAGAGACCTGCACAATATATGTCAAGTTAAAAAACAATGTATTAGAAGTTTGTACGTTAAAATTATAAAATAAATCATACGATATCTCAGATTTCCTGCCTTTAAATCTAAAATACAAATATGAGGCAATACCAAAAACTACTCAAATATAAAGAGTAATTGTAATGTTATATTTTTTGCATGCACTGTACTGTGTGGTTAATAAATAACTGCATATGTTTTATTGTTACACAATTATGTAGTATTTGCTCTTTGAATGAACTAAGTAAATAGTTATGAAAAAGTTCCACATAAAATATAATCACAAAGAGGGTGTTGTCCAATAGAGGGCAGGGTAGCCTACCAGTCACATTGAGATTTTTAATTTTATTTGAAGATATTATCCAGATATATGTTATACAGTATATCACAATTATCTATCATTAAATCAAAAAGTGATATCACCAGTCAAGTGTATTTATTTATTATTCCCTTTCAGTCAATGGAGGCCATGTTTGAATGGGAGGATGAAGAGGAGGATAAAGAAGACAAGGTAGTGTCATTATAAAGCAGATGTAAACTCATGTCAGACTTTATCTAATGGAAAACGAGTGACATTTACCTTGTTGCTATCAGGACTCAGAGCCCAAGGGCTTCATGGATAAACTATATGCCATCCAGGACGTGTTCATCAGTGTGCAGAATGCTCTGGATGAGGCGGCATCCTATGGAGAGAGGATAAAGAAGTGGGTAACATAGCAGTCCATGATGGTGAATCCAGTCCTATTGTGTTTTCAACACTATAGTGTTTCCTTAAGTGAACAAGCATCTTAAGGAAGTTAAACAATGAGCACACAGTTTTAGAAAATATGAAATCAACAGCAAATCACAACAACAATTGGAAAAAGTACAACAGTAAATCACAAAACACCGCAAATAAAACAATACAACAAATAAATACACAACGGCAATTTTACAAAAACACAAAAAAATGGGATAACACAACAAATAATCACAAATAAAAAAAAACAATAACAGCAACAACACAACAACAAATAAGTGAGAAAACACCAAATGCAACCTTGTGTGTGTTCTTTCACTGCAGCACCTTTAACTGGACAGTGCCTTTTCTAAGCTGGTTGGCGATCACTGCCTTTTGTTTGGCCACAGTTCTTCTCTACCTCATACCTCTTCGATACCTTGTGCTCGCATGGGGTGAGTCCAGACTTCACACCAGTAGTGTTTACCAGTGTCGACATGATGCACTTGTACTGAAAAATTGTTTTCTGATTTTCCTGCAGGTGTGAATAAATTCACCAAGAAGCTTCGTAATCCGTACTTGATTGACAACAATGAGGTTCTTGACTTTCTCTCCAGAGTCCCCTCCGATGTTCAAGTGGTGAGTAACTTGTGGGACATGTAGATGAAGCAGTTTGTGAAACATGTGAAAACCTACGGAGCAGTTCCTAAGTGCCAATGATGACATTTACTCAATTACTTCTACTTACTATTTTATAATTTACCTCGACTCTACAGAAGGAAATATTAGATTTATTAGCTTTAGTCAATAGTTATTTAGAATTATTAAAATGTATGAACTCTAGGTTAACGACAACATAACAATCTTTACAACTCCTGATATAATGCAAACAGCAATGTGCAGTCAAAAAGCAGTGTGCTCTGTTTTTATTATTTAAAATCACAGCAAAAATCTAAAATTACAGACAATTCTGAAAAACTGGGAATCAAACCAGCTCTACCTTCACAATAGCAAAATGCTCACACACTGATTCTTCAGGATTAACCATTCAAAAATGTAATATATAATAACTTTTTGTGTTGATGGACAGATGCAGTATCGTGAGCTAAGGGTCGACCCTGGACAAAGCCCCAACAAACGTAGGAGGACCAACCTGAGCTAACCGTCAAATCCACGTAGCATCTGCCCTCCTCTCTGCTGGAAAACTCCACTGTAAACAGTGTAAACAATGTTATCTACATATCTCTTATATATTTTGATGATGAAAAGTGTTGTTATGTTTTGTTATTGTGGAAAGACACTGATTTATTTTCTAAGTCTTGATCTAAGTCTTGGAGAGAGATGCTTCTGAGAAAACCAGGCATGTTTTTTACTCGCTTTAATTTGTTGTAATAATATAAACCTGATGTTATGTCTGGTAATAATTTATGTTATAAATATACAGGTGCATGTATGAAGGTGTGCTGCTGTTGCATGGAATCAATGCGTCTCAGGTTTAAGTTGTTTTTTTACCTTCTGTCTTTTTAACTCTATTTATTGTTCAGTGTTATTTTAAAAACAGAGCCGCATGTTATTAGTGCCACTGTTATTCCATTTCTGATAGTATATACACATGAACCCATATATTTAACTAAGTAAATAACTCCTCATATTAAACACAAGGTCTGAGTTGGTCAAATCCACACAACAACTTTGATGGTAAACAAGCAAACTGTAAATTATCCCTATCAGCAGGATTTCGGTGCTAACTTTGCCCATTTAACCCAAAAACTGTAACATAATTTACTTAAAGGTGGTTATGCAGTGAAAGGGACATTCCACAGTTTTTTGGGTTCCAGTTTAGGAGTGCTACTCTGCGATTTAAACCCCTTCTCTCTTTTGGGTCGGGGAGCTCCATCGACAGCTGTCAGATCACATGATGCAAAATAACTCAAAGTCACTCAAGTGCTGTACTTAAGTGCAAATTTAAAGTACTTGTACTGAGTGTTTCCATTTAAACCACTAGCAGATTCAGATTAATAATGCCAAATATATATGTACATAAAAACTGAGAAATGATGGTGTATTTTTTTATTATGATGGGTTAAGATGAAGCTTGACTTATCCCCCTATTTGACCCACTTTTAAAAGCTGCAACATTAAAGTAACAATATAAAAAATACATTACGGGCATTTTCCCATTCGCCCATTCAAACCCATATTAATACAGTGCATCCATGTGAAGCACTTTCTCTGTCACACATCTCTCACACTGCTAGCACAGCGACACGGTCCAAACGTCTTCCATGACAGCTCAGACCAGATTGCTATGCACATACAAGGATTAGAGCCCATACAAGAGTGTTTTGCATTTATAAGCAGTGTATACGTAGTAAATCAACAGGGAATCAACCACCAAAGGAATCAGAGTTTCATATTTATTTTAAAGGAAAGTTACTAGAGGCAATTATGGTTTTGATTGATTTCCTGTTTACTGTTTTTGCAGTGATGCACACATGCTTACTGTCCATCAATGTATATGGTGTCATCATTGTTGTTTATGTCTGTTTATATAGAGTTGTTTTGCAGTACAGCTTTTCGTCATTCACCCATTGACACAAACATTCATATTGTGCATCTATGGGTTCGTTAGGACACTTTTCTATCCTATTGAATTATATATCTAAGTTTGATTTGCTTTTAGGTCAACAGTCTAAATCTTATTTAAGATTTATTCAGTCATTGAGAAATTGTATTTTTCCAGGAAATAACTTCAAGATATAGAATTGTGTTTATTTTCTTTTTCAACCTTTTCTTTTTGCATAATTCTCACATCTGCCACTTTATTTTCACTTTCCATTGTTTCCTATTTTGCTTTGGGCCAAATGTTTGATTAGTGTGATGTGTGTTGGTGTGAGGTGTTCGGGACAATCACAACAGTTAGTGTCAGTTGAGTTCCCATCCGGTAGGTTTTGGGAATTGATCTCCTGCATGTCTGTGTACACTGTCATTTGTGTGTGTCAAAGTGTTTATGCATGACCAAACAGAAACTATATGCAAGTGCATTTATGGATGCTGAATGTGAAGTGCATCTAATATGTGTGTTGCTTGTATGTGACGTCCAGGTCCACCTGAGCTTCCAGGTGAGGAGAGAGGAAGCGTTGTTAAATCGTATGTGCTGTTTCCTCTCTGCAACAAATCATCTCTCCTGCCATGTTGCACACACTTTGTTTACAATGGGTATCTGCTGCTGTTGACGAATTACTGGGTTTGTAACGAAGGACCAGCTGTAAGAACTGTGTAGCATTTATCTGAGAAAATATATTTCTACACATCAACAACTCTCTGTGTTTGATTTAATTATTATGAATCAATATGTGTGAGTAAATACATGTTCCTGCCATTCTCTCTTCCATCAGCTTGTAACTTTCAAATTTAATTCTCAAATTAATTCTTGTAAAACCCTGGTTGGATGACTTCCAAGGTCCCGGAGCAAAGATGTGCTGTTGGGCCCCTTTGACCACATTATCTAACAGCTTCATTATTTTACATCCAGAAACCAACCAGTTGGCTACAACTGAGATAATTTGTGGATAACAGAAAATAAGTTAAGAATAGTTCCTAATTCAGAATCCCTGATAAACACCTGGGTAGAGGAATGATAGAAACAATCAAAACAAACACATATCCACTAGTCTCCTCCTTCTCCAGACACCTACTCCATTTACACATTGCACAGACATTGAGGCTGGCGGAATAAACTCTGATTAAAAGTCCAGTTCAACTGAGTTGGACACTTGTTTCCACACATACTGCAAATATCTGGAAGAGGTCAGGGTTGCAGTGCATGTGTGAGAGCATGTTTTTAAAAGGGGAAAACAAAAAACAAGAGCAAAATGTTTGTATATGGTTGGTCCAGGAATGGGCCTGTGAAATCGAAGAATCTGCCTTTCAGTCAGACATCTCATGTTCAAACATTTATTGCAGCATTACAACAGAGTTAGTGTTTGGCGTCTAGGCTCCGATTTAATCTATCCCCCATATGATTACACAGGAATGATGGGAGTGTTGGTTGAAGGTCAAAAGTTCAAAGTCACATGAGGTCACACTGTAGTGAATGTGATATATTAGGAATGCCCAAGCGGAATATCATTAACAGGAATTGGGTGGCCAAAGGTAAAAAACTTGTTTTGATTTGTGAATGCACTATCTTAAGATTGCCTTTAGATAATGATTGTAAATCGGACACAGACACTTAGACACAGAGATGAACTGATTCGATTTCCGTGGTCACGATGACTTTATATGAGTAATATACTTCAGACTAAGAGTGAGAACCATGGTCTTAGCTCATTTATGAAAACATACAAAACCATCTCCTGCTGCTGACAGTGTTATCAGCTGGTGTCCATTTTAATTGGAGTTCCTGCAGCAGACAGGCAGTCCATACATAATATTTGTTTGTTGCAACAACAGAATCAAACAATTGGTTTCTGTGTATAATGCATTTTTATTCTTCTCCTCCTAACCTTTATATTGTGCTGCCCCATTGTGACCAGCAGAGGACCTTATATTTAGATTGGTTTCATGGAAAGGTGACAGGTTAGATATAAAGCCTGGTTTTAACCTTTAACACAAAGTTCACATTCTTACAGAATAAACTGTTTACCTGCATATCAGAAGCAGCTGTAAAAAGATCGAATCAATTGTGAATCAGAGGAGAGACAAAAACCAGGTCGTGTAAAACAGATATAATCCAGTATTTTTCTTTCCACTCTGTGTATCTGTTCTTGTCTTTGTGTCCTAAATCTATTCCCTGATGATTTGAAAGTATTCAAATCACATGTTAAATGTGTCTACTTGGGTTTCTTCTCTTGTTTCTTTGATTCTAGCCGCTATTTACATTAGGCCACGTTAGAATATGCTGAATGAGCTGGTTAAATGTCCTTAACACACGCCTACACATGAATGTTCAGATAAGTGTAAAACAACGTTACTATTATTACTGCCTTGCTTCAATAAACTAGACCAATTTTATTGAAATTCCCTAAAAACAGACATGCTGAAGAGGCCAAAGACATCTTGACCTTGACCTTTGACCACCCAAATCTAACCAGTAATCGTTAAGTGACACGAGGTTGTCAATGGATGTTCTTGATGTATCACGCTCACAAAAGCATGAGGTGACCATGAACTTGACCTTTACCCTTTGACCACCAACATCTAATCCGTTCATTTTTGAGTCCAAGTGAATGTTTAGTTGAGAAGTTAATGTTAAGTTTTAGTAGCTTCTGTAATGGAATTTGGCTTTAGATGATAAATTTGGTGCCATTTTACATTCAAATCCAATGAAAAGACAAAAACCAACACCAGCAAATATGTTTGATTATCTTGTGTGGGTCCAGAACTAATTTGGTTACGGTAATATTAAAGTACATCTTATCTCCTAATGTGTTAACTTAACTATTTACACTTTCTGAATCCGCTCAGTCTGCTCGAAGCACAGCAGACTGAGTGGATTATACAAGACATTTATTCAAACTCAGCATGATGGTGTGTTTGTGAGACCGATACAAAATAACCTGCAGAGTTTGTTCACGGTGATAAACGAACACCCATGCAACAGTGTGGCTTGATGTAACATTAACATTTCAATTTAAGGTGCCCAGTGTTCTCATGTTTGTTCAAAAAGGATATTTATGTCTTTACACATGTCTCCATATTTAAAAGGCCAAAAGTCTGCAGTAAAGAGAGCTCCTCTTCCCCACATAACACTGGTGTGGACAAAACATCCTGGGAATCATGAAGTCATGTCATTCCCACAATGTCCCACATTTACATTACGTGTTGCGGCTAGTGTGGCCCCGAACAAAGCCAGGTGAAGCTGACATGAGGAAAACATCTGCAGTTGACCAATCTCAACAGACTGAACAAGTTGGTCAATCAGAGGGGAATGGGTTTTATCGGGGGGCCTTAAAGAGACAGGAGCTAAAAACAAGCAATCGGATATTTTAAATAAGAAGTGATAGCGAAGGACAGATGGAAAGAGATGAAACTGAAGCATTCAAACCTGTTCAAGTATTAGCAATAATACATGTTATGAAACTGAATATGAGCGTAATATATCTCTGTTGACTAATGTCACTCCCAACCTGAGGAGCACAACAGAGAGATGATTTCTCTCTTTCCCCACTCCAAAGGATATCGAGTGCCACAACCTTTTATTGTGCAACAAAAGTATATATTTTACAACTTAAGCAGAAGAAAGGTGTCAGGGTGAGCACAGCCAAAACAACAAACCAAACAATCTGTAACCAATCCTGACTAAATAATCCTTTAATCCAGTTCACTCTGAAATCCACAAAATCGCTACTAAACAACAAGTCATGGTCAGGCTGGTAGTTCAGAAGTGAGAGAGATGGCCCCAGCAGATGTCATTTTTTAGGGTTGGTGCCATCCGGTCCAATCTATTACGGTCACCTGACTCAAAGCAGCCCCTAGAAGAGAACAGAGGACAGGTAAACTGCACCACCCTCTGTTTGGGAGGAACAACAACAACAACATCCAAATACATGTGGATTTAAAAGTTTTGACATTAAGTACTGTCCATTAAATTGACATTATACAGCTGAGGCTCATTCAGACATTATCCAGAGTTTATACTAGGGGGGCAGCAGGAGAAACTTTAGAGGAGGTCACAAGCCTCTGACTTGGACATTATGTTCTCGCATACAGCCCCTCTGCAGAATGTCGGGGGATTATCTGGAGTTCAAATGAAAGTCTGAAAGCAGCTTATGTGACACATATTAGAACTTTTTGGGACACAGGCCAAAGGTCTTGAGGCAAAGGGTTTCAGTAAAACTTTTAACAGCCTATAACAAATTCATTGTTATAGTAATTTTGCGTGTGCTTCCATGTCAGTGAAAGATGTGGTTCATAGACACTGGCATATCTTGACATCTGATCTTTAAGCAATGCTAGGCAACTTTTTTACTGAAGAAAAGCATTTTCAAAATGAGTTGTGCTGATCAGAGTGCAACCCAGTAGGTTCCAGATTAATGCTCAACTGTGGCGGGGTTAAAAATACTTCAGTCATTAAAAACTACATTTATCTCCAACATTCAGCCAGGAAACTTTTAAATATTTATAAAATTCTGAACAGAGTTTGTTATAGTATATTTGTTTCAGCAGGAGCTAGGAATCAAGGGCAATACACAGATGGGTTTCAGTTCAGGGAGTGGGACTATGCAATCAGAGCTCCACTCATTTATAGGCTTTGTTTTTTCAATACATGGAAACCACCTAATCTCACAAGCATGGAGCTCAATAGAATGAGTCGCAGTTAGTAATTGATAAATGGTTTTGTATTTATATAGTGCTTTTCTAGTCTTGATAACCACTCAAAGCGCTTTACAGTACAGTTTGACATTCACCCATTCACACACACATTTAAACACACATTCATACAGTGCATCTATTCGCATCACTTTGATATTCTATGGGGGGGGCCATACAGGGTTCAGCATCTTGCCCAAGGACACCACGGCATGCAGATGGGTCAGACTGGGGATCGAACTTCCGACCTTCAGTTCGGAGGACGACCACTCTACCCCTCAGCCACAGCCACTGCAGAGGGCGCTGTTGCCCAGTAAAAGTTACGTTTAGCGTTGCTTTAAAATTTGAAAAGCCTTCAGGTAACCTTTTAGAATTTGCCACAAGAGGGCATCTGGCTGATATGACAAGAAAACACATTTTATTTTGCCTTTGCTCCAGCGATTATTTTTTCAGGTTGTTTATCTGTATGTCACATTCTCGTCAACGTGCAATCTCCAACGCTTTGAAAGAAATTGTTCACATTTGACACAAACCTGATTAGAATTAGTTGGTCAAATGTCAATTTCACTCTGACTATATCCAGCAAAACGCCATTCCTTAAGTAGCTTCGCTGCATACCTTATGTTAATGTTTAAGAGATACCATCCTTCAATCGGGCCAGGCAGATGGCCGCCCACACTGAGACTGGTTCTGGAGGTTATTCCCTTTGACATTTTAAGGGGTTTGATTATCTAAGCATGCCTGATTAATATTATGATGGATAAACCATTAAGGAATGCATCAAAACATCTATGCTGTGAGAATACGGCCCAGCTGTTTACCATCCTCAGGTGTTACATGTGTCAAATGTCTTGATTCTGATCTCTTGACCTTTTATGCTTCAGCAGAAAGGAAGAGCTTCGACTGTAATATATGTACTCTCTGCTCCAGAAGAAGTGCGTGTTGTATTTAATAGTTTGATATCTGCTGTCTGGGATCACGTTCCCCTGTATTTTAGCAAATATTTGAATGGGTTTCGTAATCTCACGTGTGCAGAACTGACAGGCCTGGAAAAAACTTGAAACTACAGCAGCAAGACAAACATTCAACTCTGTTTGCTAAGCAGATAGACAGGATTGTGCTTCATTGTGTGATAGAACAGATGTTTTTATGAGTAGTCATCAAAACATGTTAAGACAATTTATCATAGTCAAGACTTATCCGGTTCGTTTGTCCAGTCTTTCATGTGAATTCATTTTCTAGTGAATTATTTAAAATTTCCTTATTAGTACATAAGGTAAGCTATTAAATTACACGAATGAGTTAAATGTGAAAGCTGTAGAAGTTTTGATGGTTTCAGGTGCTCAAAAATGGGTCTGACCTTGTCAAATGTTCTGTAGATTGTGTGACCTGATAATGGGTTATACTTCAAACAGCGATAGCAAGCACAGGCTGAGAAGGAGATGGAACAAACAAAAGAGTGCACGATCAAAGACTAAGTTCAAATCCTAACTCCTCTTAAACCCTCTTTACACCAACATTAGTGAGTGTTTCAGGGGTGTGATTCACCTTTTGGGGTTACTGGCTCGTTTTCCCCTCTGCCAGTAGATAAGTTTGCCTTGTCATTCTTTTTTTGATGTTTCATGTTCAATGTTACGAACATGCCTAAAAACAGGGTTAGTAAACAGCCATTCCCTGTGTTTCAGCATTTACTTTTATTTGAGTCAATTCAAACTCAACACAGACTCAGTAGAGTGGGGACTGACAGATTGTGGGCAGAAGTTACAGAGTCCTTACGGAGCCTTCGCTGCCTCTGGGAATCTCCTCAGGACATTGAACCATGAAAAGCCAAAAATGTCCACTCATGTTTACGTTGCTGGATACCAGAGATGGAGCTGTGACTTGATCCGGGAATAACTGAGGACAAGAGACACAAGTTGCTGGATTGATGCAGAATGATTGTTTTGAGACTTTAGATACTTGGGCAATGCCACTGTGGTGTTAGATCTTTGACTGTGCCAGTGATGACTAAAATTGTGAATCTAATGTTACACGGTGGTGAATTATAATTTCAAGAAACCTGAAGTTCTCTTTTATTCTGCTTTCTCACCTCTGTGTCCTCTTCATCTCTGTACATGATCTGAGCCACATTAAGCCATAGCAATACCGCATATCAATCAAAGGTGGGCCGAAATAGTTTTGTGCTGTTTGGCCCATATTCGCCACATTTGTTTGAGGATATTTGGGCCATATTTGCTATTTTATAAGTGGGCTCACATTCTATTTGTCTCAGCCACCAAAAGGAAGTGCCTGTGGCCAACATTCGTGTACCTGGGTGTGGCCTCTGGAGCTGTGCCTTGTCTGAGAAGTGTCGTGCTGGAGGAGGATTTACCACAACCTGGCAAACCAACCGTTGCTATCAAGGACTTGCAATTGATCTATAAAACATCTGTAAATTATGTATTATCAACTAATAAATACATCAGTTATAGCTAACCTAAACACAACCTCATCAGAGAGCAACTGTCCCACTCTCATCAACAATATTTCTCATTTCTTCGTCAGATTACACCCAAACTTTCTCTTGGATTCAAGGTTGAACCGGTGGTCAAGGGCACTGTCACCTCTTATGGCACTTTTATGGCAATAACTCAAGAATCTTAATACTTATAGTTTGTTGGCAGAGGCAGACAACACTGAGCAGGTAATTTATTGCAGAGGTTTAAGAGTCATAGTCTGAAGTGTTTCCAAATAAATTAGTACCTATAAATTAGCGTTACGTATTTCATGAAAAATGTATTCACTGCGTTAGTAGATGAATATGATGTTGACGTTTGTCAACTACACACAAAAAGTTCTCCTGAAGAAAGAGAAAATTATTCCAAATAAAGTGCAGACACATTCCCCCTCGGACTCTGAATGTCAATGTCGAAGCCACAGGCTGCAGCTCAGCTCAGCTGGGTGTGAGCAGGCCGACCGGTGGGTGCGCACATGCTCAGTGAGGTTATTTTTACGCACAGAGGCTTTAAGAGCGCAGCGGCTGGAGGCAGACGGCAGCAGAGAGAGCGGAGAGGCGCACAGACGGAGCAAGGAGGAGAGCAGAGCCGCCCATCAGCTGTGCGTCTCAGCCAGATGAACCAGCACCGACGTGGCCGCGGACCCGGCTCTGTGCTGGGCACCCAGAGCTAGGGCGCATGAGTTGGTGCCGCACGGCTCTGCACACGACCTCTCCTCCATAGACTCTTACTTTTTAGATTCACACCGTGTTGTCTCATTATTCCCACTGTCAAAATGGTGCTGGGCAAAGTGCGGGCCTTGGCGATCTACTTTGACAGTTTGAATGAGAACAACCTGCCGGCGTTCTCCGGTGGAGAGCTGGTGTCAGGGAGGGTGGTTGTGGAGGTCACCGGGGATGTGCGGGTGAAGAGTCTGGACATAAACGCGAGAGGAGTCGCCAAGGTCCGGTGGACAGAGTCGAGGAACGCCGGGGCCAACACGGCGTACACTCAGAACTACACAGAGGAGGTGGAGTACTTACACCACTACGACACCTTGATAGGAGAGGAGAGAGGTAAGCAGTTAGTTCAGTCTCACTGTCACGCACACCGCTGCCGCTGCCGCTGCTGCCGCTAGTGATGCGGGACACCTCCTCACGCTGATCAAGCAAACTTTTCTGTCTGTGACGGAAAAGTTAGTGGAACGCAGAGGGCGCAGTCATGTGGCAAAACAAAGCGCAGAGCCCCAAAACTCCGATTGCATCACCAGCGAGCAGGCTCCGCGGTGCTGATGCAACAGCTGATGGTGATACCGGGCGCCTGTCCTCACTCCGAACCAACACATGCATTATTCAGCCCGAGCGTTTGTTAAGCACAGACCCTCCGCAGCAGCAGCAGCAGCAGCAGCAGCAGCAGCAGTAGTTTGTTTTGCACTAATCTGCACCCTGCCGTCTCACTGCGTCTCAATCCAAAAGTTGCATCCCATGCGTAAAAGAAATCCACCCGAAATCTTAACAAACCGATGTGCGTTCTTTTTAATGTTTGGCGCAACATTAGTGCAAACTGATGCAGAATGTATTTTACTGATGATATCCTGATGTAGGCGATAGCTCAGGCAACTCCCTTTGTTAGAAGCGGTTCAAACCTGTTCAGAAACTGCCAGAGAGGGAGGGAGGGAGGGGAGGAGGGAGGACCAGGCTGACTCTGCGTGTGTTTGCGTGTGTGTGTTTGTGTGTGAGTGTGTGTGCGTGTAATGATATGTCAGCTGCTATCCTCCTCACACTTCCTGTACCTGTGTTACTCTTGTAAAACCTGATGCACAAAGACTGTGATGGAAACATCATGTAAATAAAAGGCCCCTGCAGGGATGTGATACATCATTAGCTTGTGGCTCAGACTGTCACCTCCTCACCAGACTAACACTAACAGCAGCAGGTCATTTGAATTGTCACACTGAGAGACACAAGACCAATTACTCCAAAACAGCAGCACCACCAACATCATGGAGAATTCGCCGTGACCAACAACCACTTGTCTCTGAGAGGGACTTTGTTATCTATACTGGCTCCACAGCTACAGCCTATTTGTTTTAAAGTGAGGATTCGGGGGATCAAAGGTCAAAATGAAACAAGATTGTGTTGAAAAATATTGCAGTTGCTTGTCATTCAGGGAGGAATTTGTCAATTATTATGACTCAATAACAGCAAGTTGGGTCAATATTGCAGCTGCTTCTGCAGCTTTCAGTTAAATCACATGATCTTCCTCAGCAGATGAGAGTTTGCCCACTTGTATTAATACTGTATACGTTCAAACACAGTTTTCATGTTTCAGTTATCTTCATTCTTGAATGACGTTATTCAACCAGGCAAATGCATCAGCCAGTGTAAGGTGAACACAGATATGGTCCATTTGTCAGCTTATAAATAGGAAAACTGCAGAGGAGACAAGTCAAACTAGTTTGAACTGCATCAGCTTTGATGCAAATCATTGCTTATCTTGGTCACAGTTTTAAAAAGCAAATCTAAATTATGTGTATCAACAATTATGTGTAAGTTTAAAATACATCCAAAATACAATTATTTTATTATATTACATATTATATTAGTATCAGCATCAGAGATCCTGTATACGTTAGGCTCTTGCATCACGCCTGCAATTATGATTTTTTTTTGCTTTTACCATCAATTAATTTCATTTACAGTTTCAACTAATAATTTACTCCATGAAAATGTAATAAAACATATACAATATTCACTTGATAAAAGTTTAACAACAGCACGTTTTGTGTTGTCCGGCCGTCAAACACCAGCAAAATATTCAGTTTATTATCAACTGAGATGCTAGAGACACTAAGTAGAATTTCACTGTCTGAACCAAATATCAACTATGTTTATAAAACACATGTATAATTCCACTTGACACTTAATCTCCATGTGCTGAGAAACCTCATGAGATCTGACTGAAAGCTCAACAAACAGCTGCCAGAAGTTACTGTGTTTACTGTGATGCTGACTTTTGACTGTATTGGTTTTGTTGTTATTGCCTTGTTGTTAATGAATAAAAGGATCCGAATGCAGCACAAATCTTTCTTCTGTCTTCATTTCTCTCAGTCAAGTCTTTGCGTGAGAACAGTACCTGGAGTTTACTGATAGTGTACACCACCCTTCCTCTCTTGCACCCCCGATGCCACACACCACATGGCTGTGCTAATGTGGGCAGGGGCTTGTCACGGCTGTACCAACCGGAGCTTAGCCTGTAATTCATGTCACACTCCCCTCCAATGGGAGCCTGAGTTGTAATGCATGCGTTGGAGTTTCCAGCTGAAGGAAGCTGCTCAGTCTGGTTCATACCGGTCTACTCCTGCTTTGCTCTGTGTTGCCGGTGACTTGTCGGGGGCGCACGCTCATGCATGCACGAACACACACACACACACACACACACACACACACACACACACACACACACACACACACACACACACACACACACACACCACGCACACAAACACACACGCACACATGCATGCAAGCTGTTTATGACAGCTCTCACGCCAAACACATAGAAACAGAGTGTGAGACAGACACAAACAGCAGAGATGCAGGGTGAAACAGAGCGAGTGCTGAGGTGGCAGGAAGCTGAAGTTCAGCAGGGCTGAGTGCAGACACTTAGAGAATTTCAGATACAAACAACAACAGAAGAAATGAGGAAGTGAACAGAGGCCATGTTCTTTCTCCAACAGGGTGTGTTGCTCTTTACTGCGGCTATTATTAGTCCTCATGTACTGTGTTTCCTTCTGAAATTCAGCAGACAAATTAAATGAACCTAAGATGTTTATACGACTAATCGTCTTCCACCAAATCCTTACTGCATCTGGAGTATTTAGTCTGTAAATGGCATCAGTTCTGTTCAGGTTAAAGCTCAACTGACCAGACTGGGACCACCAGGCTGCGTATCTGCACCGAAACTGGGGGTCGAACACAGGAGACACATGTTCAAACTGTGTAATTTGAAATGATACCACATCAGACCCTTCTCATATTTTATTTGAACAACAATATTACTTTTAGAGTCCCACAGGTCACAATGTTCAAGACTGTCAACTTGCAAAAGAATGCGTGATCGTCAGATATCTGTTGTTAGGCTGAAAGCCCGCACCCCGAGATATATATATTTTTTAATGTCATATTAAAAAGGGGGAATTATCCCTTTTTATATAAATTATAATATATAAATATATATATTTTGAAGAAAACATTTTTTTGGGCACTGTAGCATAAAAAGAAAAAAAAAGATTAATCGTAGCTATTAATCAGTTTGAACTCAGCATGAAAATGTGAACTTTAAACAAATTAGCTGGTGACATTTAACTATGGACTGGTTTTGTGATTCATTGTCTTCTGCTGATAGAATTCACATATTTCTGCTTGCTATGCTTTTGGAAATATGTGACTCCCCTGAGAGGAAGTGGGGAGTGCAGGCCGCTGTGGAATAGTTCTCCAGTCTGTGGTGTGGGCTGGGTGCAGAGTACAGGTGTATATGGACACATGTCCTTTGTCTTTCAGATGAAGATTTCCCAGAGGAAGGTCTGACTGTCCTGCACGCCGGCCTTCACGAGTTTGCTTTCAGCTTCAACCTGCCTCAGATGTGAGTAGTGACCAACTACCTTATGATTTTGAGACCCTTAAAAATGATTTACAGTAGATACTGTTTCGTTCATTACTTGTAGTACTTTTACTACTGACATAATCTACTTACATAAATCTTCCGAATACTTTTCAGATAATACCTCTGTGCTTTTACTTGAGTTGAATGCAGGGCTTTAACTTGTAGTGGAGCAGTCTAATGCTGTGTTGGTATTTTAAGATAAAGGATCTGTACTGGATGTACTCAAAGTTAATAACAGTATAGCCTCACTTCCTCACACTCCTTCTTCCCACTGCATCCCCACATTCAGGGCTCTGGCCACGTCTTTTGAAGGGAAGCACGGCAGTGTGAGGTACTGGGTGAAAGCTGAACTGCACCGTCCATGGCTGCTCCCTGTGAAAGTCAAGAAAGAGTTCATTGTGTTTGAACACATCGACATCAACACACCACTGCTGCTGGTAGGCACATTGCACACGCTGCGGGTGCTTTATAGGAACAGTTGGACATTTTGGGGAAATATTGGTTAAGGGGACATATGAAGCTACGTCCTAGCTGGTTTGCTCTGGAGCAGAGGAAGGTTATGAAAACGCCCTTATCCTCATGTTCCAGTTTCTTCTTCTGCGGTTCCAGAGTGATGTCTTGCCAGTTCCATTGTGTTTCATTTTATTCTGGACTGTTGCTTGGACAAAACAAGACATCACAATTTATCATACGATGAAACTCTGATGGACAAAAATATTCATAGCACTTTCACGGACTCACTGTGCAGGGGGGAATTGAGGTTCAGTGTCTTGCCCAAGCACACATTGACATCTAGACACAAGTAACTGGGGATTGAACAACAGACCCTCTGAATGATGGAGGGCCGATCTCCTGAGCCACAGCCGACCACTGTGTTGGCTGCTGGTTGCTGACTTAAATCTGTTATACTTGATTTTGTGTTACCGTTGAAAAACTGGCTGCAGCTCCATATTTACCATCCAGGCAAGAGCGGCATCAAACCTCTCATCTAACACTTTAAACCATCATAAAGGAAGGGATGTTCCTCATCTTAAATCTAATAGTTCTATCTGAACAGGCTCCTCAAGCTGGAACAAAGGAGAAGACTCTGTGCTGCTGGTTCTGTGCTTCAGGCCCGATCTCCCTTAGTGCCAAGATTGAGCGAAAGGGCTACACACCAGGTGAGAGAAACCTCCTCCTAACTTCACCACTTCTCCTTCTTCTCTTTCTGCCTGTGAGATTTCACTTATGTCACTTCTCTCTCAGTCTGACAGACTGATCTGTTGTCTTCTCTCCAAGGCGAGTCTATCCAAATCTTTGCCGAGGTGGAGAACTGCTCATCCCGGGTTGTGGTGCCCAAGGCTGCACTGTACCAGACCCAGACCTTCTACGCCAAGGGCAAGGGCAAGCAGATCCAGCAGCTGGTGTCCAATCTGCGAGGAGACCCCCTGCCGCAGGGGAAGAGCCAGAGCTGGGAGGGAAAACTGCTCAAAATACCTCCGGTGTCCCCCTCCATCCTGGACTGTCCTATCATCAGAGTGGAATACGCCCTCGTGGTGAGACTACATGTTCCCTTTCCAGTCAGAAAATTTGCCATAAGGGATTCGTTTCCATGGAAAGTGATGGTGACAGCTAATTATTAGTTGTATAGACTTGAAGTTAAATATTTCATACTTGAAATCCATTTTTTCATCATGAAAACAAGCTTTTTTAAATCAATAATAATACAGTTACTCACAATAAATGTATAAACTGTTGATAACATACTAATAATATACAAATATAGTGTTAATATCTGACAGTAATTTACTTACCTAAATAGTATTATACACAGTCATTCTACAAAGAACATGCTAATAACATTCTAATTATCAGTTAATAAACACCAAACTAAAACCAATATGTATAATGCAAATCATATTAAAATAATTATTATAATAGTTGCTGAGAAAACATTAGAGAACCTGCTATTCTTTCCCGTTTCCGCTTCCATCTAACTGCAAACACCGAAAAACATATTATTAGTAGTGTGACGTTATTATTATAAGAATGACGCAGATAACATAGTGGTTGATATCGTCATATTTCTTCTAAATGTTACCTGAGGACAGGTTGTATGAAGAGGTCATGCCTCTAAAAAAAACTTTTAAATACTTTGTGGCTGTATTCCATAGATGGACAGGTAGAACTGGTTTCAACAACAACAAGTTGTTTTTCGTTCTTTAACAACTTCTCCCCAACACACTCCCTCTGTCTGCAGGTATATGTGGACGTCCCCGGGGGCTTGAATTTGTCTCTCTCGCTCCCGCTGGTGATTGGGACCATACCTCTCCACATCAGCAGCACCCGCACTTCCAGCATCAGCAGTAACTGCAGCACTTTGACATGGCTGGGCCTGTCGCAGACGCCTGAGGGTGAGTATTGCAAACACAGAAATACATGTGCAAACAGTAAAGATCCCTTACACTTGCGGTTTTTTTTCTACTGCAGCACCACCCAGCTACAGCGATCTGTCAATATCAGAGTCCCACAGGCGAGATTGTCTGCAGGGCTGTGATAGGTCTGACGGGGAGGGAGAGGTCCAGGGATCTCTGCTAACTTATATCACAGAGTTCAGATATCTTCCCCCGCCAGTCTACTCTGAGGTACATGTCACACACACACACACACACACACATGCACACACACAAACACACACATCCAAACACACACGCACACAGAAAGTCAAGAGTGATCTGGCCAAGGGCAGCATGAAAACATGTTGCAACAGTAAAACCAAACAAAATATGATAATAAATCCTGAAACAGTGCCAGTGAGTAGAAAGGGAGATAAAGTACTGTAAGAGGTGAATTTTCTAGCAGGAAACATTGGAAATATTTGCTAGTAGCTAATTCCAACTTTGACATAAAACAAATTCGGACAAATATAGGCTAAAAGTCATGGTAGCAACAAAAAGTGATGGATTTACATTTAAATCATGTGATAAATGTAGAGAGTGAATGGTTTAAACAGATGGTAGCGTCCAGAGATGTCTCACAGGTTTCTCTTCAAACTGCTACATCTGCTTGGCTTTAAGACACATAATCCATCTTGATATCTAATATTAGCAAAGGCTGAATAAACTTCAGCTTATTTTCAGGTTGCAGCTAAAGATTAGATTAGATTAGATTCAACTTTATTGTCATTGCACAGTACAAGTACATATACAACGAAATGCGGTTTAGCATCTAACCAGAAGTGCAAAAAAGTATCAGTTAAAGTGCAGAGATGGAATATGTAAATAAATATGAAGTAAAGTTAGAAATACACATGGAATATAAATGGAAATATAAATGGAATATGAACAGTATTAAGAGGTAAGATATGATATAAGTGATGAATACACTAAGAGCAAGATAAATATATACAAATATGAATACACTATAGGTGGGATAATACAGTAGGAATAAGTTTAGTGCAAATGTACAAATGTTCAAATGTGCAAATGTGCAAATGTTCAAATGTGCAAATGTTCAGTGGATGTGCAAAGGTTGTGAGCACTTATCAAGCTGCCATGCACTACAAGCTTTTGTTGTAGTCATTTGAGCATTCTAATATGATCTGATAATGGAACTAAACACTGAACTTCTAATATTTTAGAATTTAATTTGATCTGACCATTTATTTCATACTTTGTGTTTTTGCCCATCAACAGCTTTTAAAAATGCATCTGTGACTCTGTAACCCACCCCAGGTTGATCCTAACCCAGACCCTGTGGAGGTGTGTGGGGCCGTGGATGTCAGGAGACCTGACATGTGTCCATCCCGCTGAGGAGAGCTCTGAGGCTCAGAAGGCTTCTACCCAAGCAAGACACAGTCACCCTCAGCTCCCAGGCCCGCACAGCCAGCTTCTCGCCAGATTATATACCATGTCAATGAGGCTGTACCCTCCCTGACACGGGAATGTCAGCTGTGAGAGTATTAGGTGACCACTGACGAATGGACCAGTCATTTTGAGCCATCCGCTCTGTCCTGTGCTCAAGTCGAGGCAAAAAAAGCTCCGTCTGACAACATTGTATTTGTTTGTCAGAGTAAGCCTCCTTCTGCCTCACGGTGAATTTTGCACATAACCGAAAAGACTGTTTTTCTACCAGTGGTTCTATTTACGGCAGATTCCCACAGTCCTATATGCTACAATAGAATCTGTCCACAGGTCTAAACGATAGTGTACTCCTTGAACTAAAAGGCACATTTAAAAGAGGACAAAAGCTATTTTCAGTCAAAGGATAGTTTGAGCTTATGACTGTGGCCTGAAGGCGTCACAAACCAGACTTCAGGTGGAAACCGTTGCTTTTTGAGAACAAATCTGAAACTCATCAAGAGATTTCAACAACTAAAAAGCGGAGCGGATGTTACCAATGATAAGTTGCAGAAATGCATCACATAAACGACCACCTCGAGCAATTCAAATAAAGCTCAAATTGTGTGTGAAAGTGTGTAAATGAGAGAGTGTGTGTGTGAGTGTGGGTGTGCAAGTGTGGCTGTGCTGGTTTTAATGTCCAGGTTAAACAGATACAGGCCCGAGACAAAAGCACAACTCCGACCAACCACGATAAAATACCACAAGTTGCCTGTAGGTTTCTGCTCTGAGCTAAAGCTTCTCTCGCTGTAGATTTTTTTCAAACGTGGATGCTAAGAATTTTTGGGCTCGCAAAGACAATGGCAAAGTGTAAAAGATAAATGTTTACAAATGAATATATCAAATTGAGAATGTTGTTCAAACATGACTTCTTCCACCTGAAATTTCTAACTACCAAGTGCAATATATTTTTGTATTTGTGTTTTTTTGCACTAGTTTTTCATATACTCTATTGCTGTTTATTCCATTTCTGTGCATTATATATTATTGTCGGGATCATATTGTTGTCATGATCAACTTTTGATAAAATAAAGGGTTTATTTTATAAAATAATGAGCCGCTTTGCAGTGTTTTTTTATTTCTTAATCTTCTGTGCGTCAGACAGTGGAAGTGTCTGGACGATGATCTACAGTGAGATTCCTGCTCCACTGCTGAGGATACAGCAAACCAGATGTAGAGCAGAGCTCACGTGAGCTGCTGACCCAATTCTTGACTGCAGACTGGCAAAAACCATGGAGAGAAAAAACTGAACAGAGATTTTAGAGTAATGCTATTTTCACTCAGGCTGTTTCATAACCTACAGTATACAGACTTCCTGTTGTAATGTTAGATCAAGTATTTCCAGTTCAATTCATTCAGAAAATAGAGACCATATACTCACACTTACACACATATCTTGGATGAAAGAATATGACATGTAGATACCTTAGAGTTTAACAGGGATTGGTTGTAAGTCAGGGACTCCTAAGGGAACAACCCATCAGCACTCACTCAATGAAGACTTTAACCTTTATTTGATATCTTTGACACTAAGGTCTGCTTAATACTCGGCAGGCCATCGCCTCCAAAGGCAGACCCCTGGCTGCAACTCTCACTGCTGGTATTTGTGGTACCCAGAGGCTGAACTCTATAGTTTTCACTAATACCACCTATAAATGTCCCCTTCTTCAACATGATGAGTGATAAAAACACATATTGGATGGATCGCCATGAAAAATTGTGAAGACTTTGGCTCTGCCCTAAACAAAATCCACCTACGAGCAGTTTAAAGCCCCCAAAGGGTGTGTTTAATCCCTAAAAACAGCAATTCACACTTTCATTGTCGGTTGGGACGTATAATCCCCCTTTTTAACACAATGCATGTCAATCTGTGAGTTTTGGAGATACTGGTAGGTGGAGTTTGTTTAAGTTAGTCCTCTGCTGTTGCCAGACTTTACTCTAAGCTAAATGCTAACCTTCTCGTGGCTTAAGAACATAACCTTGGTGTTTACTTCTCGTTTAATGGTAAGTGAGTATACATTTATTCCCAGAATGCAAGACAAGAAGCTTACTGCTGAGTAAGTCTTAAGTCATTCAGTTCCATTAAAGTTAACAATAACACCATGGCCAAAACTATAACCAATACTTATCACATAGTGGATCTGTATCTGATGCATAGTAAACATTCTGTTGCAAGGACATCCTCGCTACGTGAACAGAACACTTTCATGTTAAGTCTAGTCCTCTTGTTTTGGGACTTTTTTGAGCCCCATGAAGTGAGAAAAAATTTCTCAGTGCAGCATTGTCGTTTCCATGGGAGACAAATGCTAAAACCCCTATCACATTTTGTTTCATGTGTGTTTACGTTATTAGAATGAGGTTCTTCTTCTTGCTAATTTGTTTTTTTAATGGGAGACGAGGCCGTAACTTTAGAAATAGAAATGTCCCCTTGTATCAGAACACTACCTAATATATTGAGTTAGATCTCAGATGAGAAGGGCTTTGCCAGCATTCATTGGAAATGCTTGTTTCATAGATTCAGGATGGCCAATCACAGTGGCTCTCTTGTTTAGCAGCTGGAATACACATGTTGCTATTTAAGCAGGGGGCAGTCATCATCAGCACCCACATCCTGCTTGGAATGAGTGAGATCTCACACCAGTCATTTCCACCAAACCTAACTGTATGATCTTCCCAAAGATGGGCAACAGAAATGTCCCTCGTCTCTTGTTAGTTGAATATGAGCTGACTAGTTGATGAGATAAGCAGCTGGTGGTGCTGATCCTTCAGCCGCTGACATTAAACCACTACAAATGAGGTTAAGGTGATGAAAGAGTTGCAGTCGAAGCTCAACTGAGGACAGATCCAGTTTTCTAATCGCTCCACACATACCTGATGTTTTCTTTCTTTCATGGTTCATGAACATCAGCGTTTCATCAACCAAGAAAAACAGGTTTGTGAAACTTTGGTTTTTCATTCCAGGGTCGATTGATAGCAGGTGCACTGAGTTAGGTCTGCAGCCTTGGCAGAGGTAAGGTAAGGTAAATCCTCCATTCTCATTCAGCCACTGCACACCCATGCATGTAAGCACACAAACCAGCACCTTGTTGGCTCAAGAGTTTTACCTCAACTCACAACTGCGTAATGCTCTGAAGACACATTTGCACAGGCCAAGAGCAAAAACCTCCAGTATGCATGAACACAATGGTGAGAGGTCACATGAATAATGTTTTGGCTTCTAATATACAGGCAGCCTCTGCATGGCTGATAAACAGAAACTGGTTTGAGCTGGATGAAGACACTCAGGCTCAGACAGACACACAAAGAGACAGACTGGCAGCACATTCTTTAAACGGCTCACATTCATAAAGCTTCCTGGTACAATGTTGCTCCTGGTGATGACGTTGTTAGAATTATTATATTTCCTAGTAAGTGCTCTTCACAGTTCAGACTAGTTCTGGTAATAATAGAAGTGATTCACGAGACAAGTCAGCCCCTAAGAAAGCTGCTAAGGTAAAGAACAGTTGGTAGTAGGACTTTCTACAGCAGAGGACTGTTAACTGTTACTAAGTTTACGTTAGTAAGTTAACTGTTAGTACATTTGTTAAGTGAGTTAACTAAGTTAACATAAGTAAGCAAGTTAACTGTTACTAAATCAACTTTAGTGAGTAATTTAACTTTAGTAAGTTAACTGTTAGTTACTTTAGTAAGTGAGTTAACTGTCAGTAAGTTACCTTAAGTAGGAAAGTTAACTTTAGTAAGTAAGTTAAGTGTTCCTGAATTAACTTTAGTGAGTACTTTTACTATAGTAAGTTAATTGTTACCTAGTTAACTTATGTGAGTAAGTTAACTGTCAGTTAGCTAACTATTAGTAAGATAACGGTTGGTAAGGTAGGGAGCCCCTGTACAGAGGATCCACTTATGACACCCCGACCAGCAGCGAGACAATCTCAGCTGCCGATCCTGAAGCTTGGTTAGTGTAGGGTTCAATGATGTAACGTGGCCCTTGAAGGATACACAAAATAAAAATGAGCAACGGCGCTTAACAGAAAAAGGTCCTGCACCCCTATAAGAAATGCATCATCAAGCCATACCACACGCTCAAAACACCTCTTCATTGTAATTAAATCACTCCAAATCTTGGATCCATTCATGGTATGGCCCCGTGTATTCTCTGAATATTTGTGAATACAGCCACTGGCCATGAGAGATAAAACCCTATTTTACTGTCACTGCTGACTGAGAAATGTGCTGATTCTTTTGTTTTATACTTGAGTTACCAAATTGCCTGTCACTTGATCCTCTAGAACAATGTTCTGTGTATGTATATGTATGTATAGTCATGTTTACTAAAGTCATAGTTGCCTGCACTAGTTGGTTTTGCTTGTTTGTTCAAGTTGCATGCGAATCAGACATGCCTGTGAACATTCATCAGACATGCACACACCACAAACAAGGTACTTCGCAGGCATCTGGGCTGACGTCCAACTCACAGGGCGTCCTTGATGACTTCTAAACACAGCTCAGCATTGGCCACTGTGTGAGGATCGGCTCTTTCTTATAAAACAAAATAAAAATAACCTTATTTTCATAATGTTGAACCCATTTATGGTTTAAATCGAAACAGAAACACAAACATCTCATTAATTAAGTTATTGAGCACAGTTGCTCAAATTAATTAATTTAATTATTCATATGGCTTCAAGTGTTCATATGACAGACGGCCAACAATCTATGGCCATTACCCAGACTGCCAAAAATAAACACCAGCCACCAGAATCCGTCCCGAAGCTGACACACTGTAATTATGAGCAGTGTGTGCTATAAAACTCTTCTTTTCAACTGTAAGTCAGAGGTCAGCAGTGAGTCGACACAACAGTGTGGATAAACTGTGGAGAAGTTTTCATTGGGTGTGACACAACATGCTTTCATTCAGGGTTGCAGAGCAGCTCAATGCATCACATGACCGTTGCTTTAATTCAATATTGACAGTAGTTTTTAACATGAATAAGCAGATAATAAAAAATATGTTAGTGCTGTTTGATCACAGGTCAGTTCAGAATTTAATTTGCCATGTCTATGTATTAAAAAAAAATATTTTGTTTCAACAGTATCAGCCTTCTGAGGATTATTCAAATAAAATATTGTTAAAAAAACTGTAAACAAAATAGGAAAGAAGCTTTATATGTCAGTGTGGACTATTGCTACTGCTTAACAACAATTACTTTACACAAGTGCAGTTGAGTTGTGAATAAACACATGAAGCATTCCTCTTCCCAGTCCTCATGTTAGTTATCCCAGACACCTGTGAAGATAAGACCAGTGGAAGAGTGAACAAATTTCACATCAGGCTGCTTTCTTCTTCTATCTTATTTGTATTAGTTTTTTAACTAAATTGAGAGGAGGTCGGGACTGACTGGACAGAACAAGTCCACCTCACTGTGGACGCTTTAGACACATCTCTACACCAGGTGCACATGTCAGGTTTAAAATAAGATGAGATGCAATGTGGACACGAGACAGGCTGTAAATGGAGTGGTCGTTTTAAGGAAGCCTGTTAAAAGTACTGAGAAGTAAGAGGTTAAGTCTGAATGGAGAAATGTGTGAAGAATAAACTTTGAAGAAGTTATAGAATCTGTATGAAGCCCACAGTGTGAATGACTTCACTTACCTCTCACTATTTTATCAGATGCATTATGGGCCCAGTAACACCTGAGCAAATACAAAGCGAGTACGGGGGTCAAAGTTCACCAAAGTTGAGCTCCAGGTGAAGACACACTGTGATCTCCATCGCCACAGGAACAACATATTTTATTCACCTCCTCACTTTTACAGATATTGTCAATTACTATATAAAACAGACTTTTAATGAAGACAGATATTACTACAACACTCCGCTCTGCTGTACAACACTCCGCTCCACATGCTGGAACACTTACTTCATATCATATGTGATATGTGTTAATATATAATTTTGATATGGTATATCATTTTGTGCAGTGGTATTGTCTTTTGCACGCTCTGTCTACATGTTCTTGCACTCATGGTGTATTGTATTGTCTGTTGTGTGGTCAAATCAAAACTTGTATTTGAACCTCTGCTGTGTATCATGTCATATTGTGTCATACTCTTTGTGTGTTCTTTGTATATGTGGGTCTATGTGCACATGTTTGTATATGTGTACATGTTGTTATTGTTGTTTTTGCTGTTGTTGTTGTATATGCTGTTGCTGCCATGGTTACTGTGTACTGCTGTTGTATTGGTATGGTTACTATCATGTATGAATGTATATTGTGTTGTGTTGTATACTACATGTACTGTGCTATTTTTGTGTGCTGCCTAACAATAACATTACCATCATATCATCAGTAATATTACCATCATCTTGCCACTGCACCTTACCTACCTATTTATCTTGTGTTTCTGTTTTTATTCTTCTACCTCAATATTTTTTTTATTTTATTCTATTGTATTGTATTTTATTGTATTCAACAAAATGATTGTCAGATAAAGCGAAAATCTATATAATTATTAGTTTCAAACCTATTTTGAAACTAATAATTCACTCTTTCAGCTGTACAAGAATAAGAAGAAAGTGATGAGGAGTCTGTGCTGCCCCCTGGCTGTTGGTCTGTAGCTGTAATCGACCTGATCATTATGTGGTCGGGTAAAGCTAAGAAATTCTGTTGTCCTTTAAACCCTTGTATTAAAGGTCACCCCCTTACTTCATTAAACACCATAAAGTCCCAGAAGTAGGAGGTGAGCTGACTCCTCAGTCGCTACGGTGTTAACACTTGACAGAGTCAGCATCATTGTGTGTTACCACTGAAGCTGAGTTAGTCATTAAGACACATTGTCACTGGGTTTAACAATGAATATTAGTCGTTATTATAATAGTTATCTGTGGTTCACTAGTTAATTTTCACTAGTTAATTTTCTTCCTCCACAGGGTCTGCCTGTTTATGTTTCTACAGTAGCTCAGAATGGACAATCCATATGCTGGCTGAAGAGCATGGCATGTTTTCACATAACATCAGGGCCAAAGTAGTTTCTCCTAAAGGGTTCTTAGAAAGCCGCAATATAATGAATCAGTCAGGGCATAAACTAACCATTGACAAAGCAGGTGGAGACTGACACAATTAGGTTTCTTCTTATCTAAGTGCAATCCAAGAACGAGCATATTTAATGATAATATGAACTTATATTTGTATGCTTTTCAAGGGACACAAGGAATCTTTACATATTTATGAGGACAAAGACAAAGCAGTGCACAGAAATGGAAGGAATTTTTGGACACAGTGCATTAAGTAAGGTCATTTAAAGTTATGAGTTGTTTTTGGAATTGGTAAAGGCTTTTTATTTATATAGTGCTTTTCTAGTCTTGATGAACACTCAAAGCCCTCTACAGTACAGTTTGCCATTCACCCATTCACACAACCATTCATACAGAGCATCTATTAGCAGCACTATTGTTTCCTATGAGGGGCAATTCGGGGTTCAACATCTTGCACTATGACACTTCGGCATGCAGATGGGGAAGACTGGAATCGAACTGCCGACCTACTGGTTGGAGGACCTCAGCCACAGGGGTATAGCCACCCCCCATTGCAAATCTCAATTGGCAGAGCATTCTGGAGGGTGGGGGCTGAATGTCTGCAATCTGGTGTTGGGGATGGTGAGCAGACTCCAGTTGAAGGATCAGACAATCCAGAGTTGCTGAGTATGACAGTGGATCGCTATAGCTGTGATTTCAACCTGGAACCTGGAAGTGTTACTTCAGATTTCCCTACTGTCAGGAACTTTTTAAAGAACAGGGTTTGAACTGCATCAACTCATAGACTCAAGTACTTTCAGTATATTTTGAGGTCTAATATGTTCACGTCAGTAAATTAAAAAGTAAAATAACACGTCTAAGTTCTTGTCATTTACATATTTTTTATATATTTTAGTTTTCCTGTTGAAATCTCTGGCATGAAATAAAAACTAATGTGCAGTAGAAAGGGAGGAAGCAATGAAAACAAACCACACAGAGACATTTGTAACAGAGCCTGTATATTTAAAGTTTTCTTTTTCCTGCAAAATACAAATACAACCACTTTTCTGAGTGAGGGAACCGCTGTACATGATCTGCGACAACAGAGGTGCATTGTATTTCTCTTCTGAGAATCAATGTCTCCAAGTGGCGACAAAGGCCAGCTTATGCCGCTAACAATCTCTTAGAGTATTTTACTTGCAGTTACTCAAGAACTTGTGCGTGTAAAGAGAGGGAAATGCAGCCCAGGGTGTACATTTAAAGTACAGAGGACATTCAGTTACGTCACCAAATAAAAATAACTTCAAATCATTTCATCAGGGTTTTTTAAGCACGGATTTGACAAAGTCCAGGCAGTTATGGATTAAAGAAATCAAACCAAAAACACAAGTATACAGGGTATTTCACACTTTGGTTAGTTTACAATCCACCGCTCTACGTGCTCCTCCACCTATCGACTCAACCTGAAGCCTGAGGACGAGCTCCTGGCCCTGTCCCTCAGGGAGCTAGGTTAGGCTGAATCAGGTGTGGTGCAGTAAGACGGAAGCCGACCAACCCGGAGACTCCAGTCATCATAGAAGAAAAGGAGTGCAGGAGGAAATACATCTGGGCTCTGCCCTTGTTTTTTTCATAATTTTTTTTTAAACAGCATCATAAAGTAGATTGTAACTCAACAGCAGCGTCTTTCAAACTAGAACAGCTAAAGGGATTTGAATGCGCGAATTTAGTCACTGGATTTACAGTAAACTGGGTACGTGGAGTGCAGAACTGTGGCTGAGGGTTTGTGCTCCAAATATACAGCTCTTAAACCAAAATATTCAAATGTGAACAACCCTTAGCCACTTCCGTCACTTTAAAAGTACAAAAATGTGGATATCAGAGCCTAAACTACTGTTAATCCTGCTGCGACTGGTGTCAGATCATGTTGAGGTACAAGGCACAGATTATTGATATATGCCCTAAATACCTTTCAACAACATGCAGTAGTGGAAGTAACTGTTTACTCAATTTATTCTTGAGTAGGATTTTAAAAGCATTACTTCTGTTGTACTGGTGTTTTTACTTGAGTATCTCTTCGACCACTGCAGATGTAATGGTGACCTGTAGAAGGGCAGATTGTCTTCTGTGCTCTGTGATATGATGTTGGCTCTGACACCAGCTACACAGCAGATTTTAAAGGGGATCTTTGAAATTGTTTGCACCTGTTCTTCAAGTTTGTATATTGTTATCAAATTAAATAAAGCTGCACACATCCAAAAATATCAATTCGATGTAAGGAAGGAAGCTCTCTTTTTAAACCCAACACGATCAAGTTTGTGCAGTGTAACAGCGTTGTTCAGTTGTATATGGCTTTTAGTGTGACTGGAGAGAGGCTAAACTCCTCCTCTGTGTAATTCACCACTCCAGTCGTTACATAAACCCACAGAAGCTGTTGATTTTATATGAACATTATGCAGGTTGTGGTGTATGGAAGCAAGAGAAGCCATATACATTCTCTAGACAAATGATTACCAAATTGTGACCTGTAACCACTATAGAATACTTAACATTTTAATTCCATTTCATTAAATATTCAGATGTCTGTCAATTTTTTTATTAAATGTTATCTTCAATTTTAGCATTTACAGAGCTGAGAAGATTTGGTCAATTAGTCAATTTGAGTTAGTTTTCAAATATAATTCAGACGCAGATTATGAAGCAATGTGAATTCATATAGATGCTAAAACTTCCCGTTATATGTTTAAATGCAATTCAATTTGATAACTTTATGATTACTTATCTTTGTTTACTTAAAAACAAACATCTTAAACATACTTTTATTTAACTTCCCTTTTTTCAATCCTATTTCTCCTTCACAGCATGTGAGCCAGATCTGAAGTGCAACTAAATACATTTTAAAATGAAAAAGTAAGTATTAAGTAGTGGTTACTTTTCAGTTCCTCTGTAAGATTAAAATTACGTTTGATTCCATACGTTTTTGTTGTTGGATTGCATCCACCAAAATAATAAAAAAAATCTGCCAATTTTTTTCTAACAGTGCTCTGAAAACTACTTACTAACTCCTATTTGTTTCTTCACATCAAAGCGTCTTTTCTATGCAACCTGTTGCAAATAAGTTTCTTATCATCCTCAGTCAACTTTTCTCTTACACCTCTACATTTCTCCACCTCCCTTTCTCTCCTTCTGTACCTACTCAAGCTCTCTCTTTCTACCTATTTTATTTGCCAGACTTTACCTTCCATACGTTTTCGAAATGTGCCTTTAGGTTTCTGTGTGTGCAAAACGCTTCACCTCAGCACGCCTGCTCTCATGGCTCCAAAGATCCACATCTCATTAAGTAGCTTCACCGTTCAGAGTACCAGACTTATTCACTTTACCTTTGTTAGTTTGCATACATGTGCACATCTGTGAATGTGCATTAAACATAATTGCTATTTACTTAACACACCCCAAACACACACACAAAGCCAACATTGCATGTATACCATCAGCCCTTCCAGCCACTTAGGTACATGTTGGTGTAAAATGACATCCTGCATTATACTGTTTGTGTAAAGCATGTAAGAAATAGTTTTTAGAACAGCCACACTAACAGACTGTGTCAAAAACATCTAAGGAGATATTACCCACTTTGCTTTAAGTTAATTTCAGTGTATTTATAACGATTACTCATTCTCTTCAATGCACTAAAGCAGGCAAACGTTGCTATTCCTTAACACGCCCTGCACAATAAGCATCACATTAATCATGGCTTTAAGTGGTTTACTGATAAGTTGAGTTATTTGGAATAAAAATCAATGATCTGCATCTGTTGATGTTTGAATTTTTGTGTTTGTATCTAATATTCTTTGATTATTGCACATTTACAAAATATATTTAATTTGTCGGGCAGTGGATGTTATGAAATTTCTTTTTTTCATTATTTCCATCATTGCACTAAAATCCCTAAAATGTCACCCTTTACCTCTACTAAGAACAGTCGAGTGTCAACTCCCCTTAATCTTCCTTTTAGATGAGATGTTTTTAACACAGCTTTCAAAGTATAAAAAACATATCTTACAAGTTCCGTTCACCAGTTGTGATCATCCAGAAGTTGTTAATACAGAAGAGCATCACTGTATCACTGTCTGACTCTGCCACTTACGTACATTTTACCATTACACATATAGCACACCCACTCGGTACAATAAGAATTTGATTATAATAATAATAATAATAACACTATAAGGTAACTTTACTAACATCCCTTCCCCTCTGGTTGTAGACCGGCCCCAATCATGTCGCCCAGCCCTCTGATAGCCTCATCCGTTTGACTGAGGGGCTGTGGCGCTCCTCCTGACTGGACAGAGGTTGAAGTAGGAAGCCGTCGCTGCCGTGATAATCCTCACGCTCCTCACTGCCTTCATACGAGCTCCCGCAGCTGGATGCGCTGTCACCGGGGGAGCGGCCCGATTCGTTGGGACCCCTGGCAGAGGTAGAGTATCCAGCCGTGGTCACGCCTCCTCCGAGTCCTGTGCCGACCATGGCAACACTCCGGTCTCTGGGAGGAGAAGCTGGCTCACACTTGATGTGTAGGTTATGATGACCTGAGGTGAGGTTTAGGTTGGAGTTCTGACACAAGTTTCTGTGGGACAAGACAGTTTTTTTAATTAATCTGTTGCATGTTTAAATTATCTATCCCAAACAGAACCTGCTGAATATAAACTCACACTTTATGGGTCACACCCTGAATGTAAACACAACAACAACTCCTGCAAATTTATTGTGATTTTAGCCCAGTATTCCCACATGTTCTCCCTCCTCATCCTCCCACTCACATGCCACGCTGCCCCCACTGCTGATAAAAAATCCTAGTGGAAAGACTGCTTCTATTCATTTTTTTATCAAAATATAATATTGATAATAGAAGCACATCTAAACAAATTCATAGTATTATTATTTAATGAATACCCATTAAAACACTTTGATAATAAAAAAATTCCTCAATTATCTGCTCATAAAATCATCAACATTTGTGTCATCTATGTGCTAAATGAATAATCATGGGCATTACATTGAGCTTTGAGTAACCCCACAATAGAGATTCTGTAATCTTGGTGTTACCATATGGAATTTAAACAATCTCCATTGTTAAACTAAACAACTTTTAACCTATACATAAAGTTGTTTCCTATTGAAACTACTGAAATTAAGAGACTGTAGTGACATTAAATTATACAATCATGTAAACGTTGAAAAACTAATTAACTTAAATTCCCTATTAAGTAATGTATTTATGTGTGTAGACCAGGTTTAATGTAGAATGATTTACAAACAAATATGAAACGGTATGATCACATTACTTTTTATGTAGACATTTTATAGAGATAGATTAAGTTACTGAATGCATTGAATTATTTTCTGCCATGTGGTTTTTGTCATCTGTCTTATCCTTTTTATCTGAAAATATTTGTTTAAAATTGTTTGTACCAAAACATGTTATTTTAATCAGAAACCCTTACCCCATGTGTCCAAGTGCTGGATGCTGCAGGTTCTGTATCTGCTGATGCTGCCAGTTTGTCATGGATCCAAGACCAGAACCACAAAATCCAGACAGAGAGGACAGGTCAGTTCCGAGAGAGAACTCTGAAGAAGACACACAGAAATCTCTCCTCATTAAATAACTAGAGGCTATATGAGGCAGCCTTCCTCTGTCTGTTGCAGTATGGTTCTGTAGTAATCACCTGTGCCATAAGAAGAGCTGAGTGTTGACGGATATCCACCCATGCCCTGTCCAGGAAGAGTCGGAGCAGAGATGGACACTGCAGGAGTCGACAGCGTCTGAGCGGTCTGAGAGTGATTTATTCTCTGGTTCTGCACAAACAATGGAAATGAACATCTGTAAAACTTGAATAATTGAATATCTCCATGAAGAACACAGAGTGCAAAGTCAGTTGCTGAAAATGTGGGCCTAAAGCCAGATAATGGCAGGAGCGTTTGGAACCTGTGAGGTACACAGAGTTCAGATCCCATGAGTCATCTGAAAGTAAATTATTATTCCACATTAAGTCAAACTCAACATTAGGACCAGTGTTATACTTTTGATCAAACTCTGGATCTAAGGTCATCACCGAGTTGGGTCTGTGACTGCGATCCAGAGACCAAACTGCAATCGGCACAGTGGAAAAGCCTGCAGTTTCCAATACCCAAAAAGGTGCAGCTGGTTAGGAGGCTTTAACTTCAATGTCCAAAACATGCTGCTCTCCCCTCAGCTTGGTCAACCGGAAACAGTCACAGCCGCAAAAATAATATATGAAACAGCTGGAAGTCAAAATAGCTTCCACAGCCAACACTCTGCTGCCAAAGAGAATACCTTACTAAATGAATTCAAATCAGATCCTTCAGCCCTGAACACTGTTCTGAGATCAGATGTACAGAGAGGAATTGCTTGCCCTGATAGTATACCAAAGGTAAACAGTTTGTACTGATTCAAACCTACAGTTCTCTCATTGCATCTAATTAAAATAGTCTAAAAACATTGAGCATTATCTTAACATTTTAAACACAATTACTATGTTTGGTTTCTTTTTAATACTGGGAACTGATATCTAGATTTTACAAGGGGAAAATACTGAGGAGGATTTTGAGTATGTGTCTGTCAAATATCAGGAAAGGAGAGAGGGAGGGTGGGCGACTACTACAGTGATTAACCTAGAACATTGTTTAGATTTCCGCGGATACAATCTTTTAAGTTTTTTTTTACGGTCAGTGAAAAATGTCAATCTGCCCTGTGATGTACTGAACCCCCAAACAACCACAGGCTCAGAGCTTTTGTCTTTTGCACAACCTGCTCCCTTACATGCTACTTACCAACATGAGGTCAAAGTCCTCACACTTGAAGGGCAGCATTAAAGCACAAACTCAAATTATTCCATGCATTATAATAGAGTGCATTTTGCGGTGAAATGAACAGAGTTAAAATCAAATGAATTTAAGTGAACGGGGTGGAATGGAGAAGAAAGCACTCACGACAGTTGGCATGTTGTTGCACTTGTTGGAGGGCGGCATCAGCGTTCGGAGGTCAGGCTTACGGCTCATGCTCATCGAAGGAGGGCTCTTATCCTGCATGTTTTTGGAGACTCCTCCTGGAGACAGCAGCCCCGGGGAGGTGCAGTGGTTGCTGTAGCTGCCATTTCCTAGTGAGACACAAAAATGGATATTCATGTTTGAATGGCGTTTTAATTTCATTCCACTGATAAATTATCTCTGTTTCTGAAGATATGTGAATGCTTTATCCTTAATTTAACAATTTAACTGGTCACAAGTCCTGTGAAACTTATGGAATAAAATGCAGTTCCAGTCTTACCCACACTGGAGACCACACTGCTCGTCAGCTCTGAGCCCATCAGTCCTACATAGACAAAAACAACACACACATGTGGTCAGCAATCCAGGGGTCAAGAAAAGGGATTCTTTACTTAGGATTAGGATACTTAGGATTGTGTAGTTATCTCATACCTGCATTTCCAGTGCTAGAGGGCCGCTGAGGGGACATGCTGTTTCTCTGTAGGGAGGGGTGTGTGTGTGAGATGGGCAGCAGATTGTGGTTACCTAGACCACCTCCTATGCCTGGGTGGGAGTACAGCAGTCCGCTGGCATTACTGCCTGAGATGGACACTCCCATGTCATAGTTGGAGGGAGGCAGACCCTGCTGTGCAATTACATTCAGTTAACAGTTAACATTATTGAGAAGAAACAATGACAATGCTTATATGGAAACAAAGAGAATAATGAGAACTTACACAGATTCTCTGTCTGTTGATCATTAGGTCGATGTCATCATTGATTTTGCGGTATTTATCGTCTGACTCTGGGCTCTGACCAGCAGAGTCATCTGCCTCGATGTCGGGACTGTCGCAGCCGTTTAAACCCTTTTTACGCAGTGTCTGGTTAGAAGGGGTAACAAAAATACATGACATGTAAAATCATAGAGACGACCACTGAATTTCACTGGTCAACAGGTGGCAGTGATGTTCCAAGATCAGTCATTGATCACATCAAGAGACAGTCTTTGAAAAACCGACAAGTACTTCCTCAGTATCCGGTGCGGATTTAAGGTCACATATGATTTAGGTTGCTAAATTAAAATCAATGTATTATTTCTTGTGTATGTATGCTGCACTAATGTGAACCTATCCTTTCAACTAAAAAGGCTGCAGTGCATATTTCTACCACAAGAGAGCACCATAAGAGAAGGTATCCTTTCAGTTTGCATCATCATCATCATCCAATAACTTTTTGAGCCAGACAAGCTGAGAATAAAGAGAAAGAACAATCAGACATAACACACATCGGAAGCACACACATTATTAAACCTCCTGATATGTCTGACTTCACTTCAGTTCATGTGTGGATTCGGCAAACATGTTGTGCGTGACTCAAATGTCAGTGAGCTTCATGTAAGCATTGTAAAATCTCTCCTCTAACGCAGGTATCAGAAGATGATAACGCTGGTTGTGCTTACATGTGTGTGTGTGTGTGTGTGTGTGTGTGTGTGTGTGTGTGTGTGTGTGTGTGTGTGTATGTGGTTTGGCTCTCAGTGGCCTTGCTTCAGCACTTCACAGCCCATTAGTCCAGTCTGTCACTGGACACTGGAAGACTGTTGCGCACACACACGCATACACACACGCACACAAACACACACACACACACACACACACACACACACACACACACACACACACACACACACACACACACACACACACACACACACACACACACACACAAACAGGACTCAGCGGTTGGCCCAGTGCAGCTATCCCACTCATCCCAGTCATGTCCACCTGTTTTGCTTTAGAGGATTGGGGGTGAGAGGAGGGGGAGGAGAAGGGTGAGGCAGCTACCACCAATGCTAGTGTGGCTACTAGAGGGATGGCCGTAGAAGGCTATTTTTTACTCCTGTGCGTTTCTCGTCACTCCCATCCCTCCCTCACAATCTGTCAAATCTGGCTCTTCTACTAAAACATAAAACCGACTCCTCTAGCCTACTTTTCCCTCTTCAAACATGCACACTGTACACAGTGTCAATCCTGCACACCCACTCCTTCCTCTTTCAATAAAAAAACTCGAATGGGTAATGTTAACAATGTACATACCTTAGAGTAAAAATAATAAATTACATGCAAAACTGTATTTAACATTTGACTTGAAGTTCAGAAACATTAAACAAAATGTATCACTGTAAAAGTACTTGACATGAGCTGACATGTTGAATCATTAATGTTTCAGCAGCATTTTACAGCTTTTAACTACTGTGTGAAAATATGGAATCATTTCAACCTTGAATGTTTGTTAAAGGAACACATTTTTAGACCTCTAGTAAAGGTAGCAATAACAATAAAGTTACAACATTTTCATATACCATTAAATAAGTAGTTCTACTTTGTGCTACTTTTTACTGTTCTTACTTTATACTACGCTGCACTACATTTAAAGTGATAGAGAAGCATAAAATGCTACGAAATGAAAGAACAAGCCCTTAAGTCCTGTACTTGAGTAAATATTCTATTTACTCAGGAATGTGTGTGTCAGGGTGTGTATGGTGGCAGGTGGTTTGAACAGCTCTATGGAGGTACCGGAGACAGACAGGGAGGATGCCATAATACCATGCCAGCCTGCCCCCATAACCCCCCCCCCACACACACACACACACACACACACTCCTCTTCCTCCTCCCACATCCATCTACACTTCCAGCCGCACTACTTTTCTTTTCCATTGATTTTCTTCTTTATTTTTTCTTTACTCAGTTTCAGTTGCTTCCAATTCTCTCTCTATTTCGTGGGTGGTCTTCTCCTCCTGCTTCACCACTTCCACATCAAATGATGCTCTGAGTGCATGTGTGCACAAGCATATGTGTGTGCGTATGTGCCTGCGTGCGCCAGGGAACATGACGTGCAACTTTTACACCATCCCACTATAACTGCTAAGCCAGAATTAGAGCAGCACATATTTATGGTAATAGTCTTACATTAAAGACATAAAGAAATACCATTTATTTAACAGTTTACATCCAAATTAACTGAAAACTTTACTCATAATTGATCATAAATAGAGCTGAAATTATTAGGATATTCAAAGTGAAAATAGTTCATAAATTGACAGCAACATCCATCTGAGTTTCTCAGAAGGACATACCTGTGTACTTAACTCTTGTGCAGTGTTTATTACAACAGTGATTCATTTTAATAACCTCTGAAGAGCTGAAGAGTTACAACCATATATCATATCCATTCAACACGCAAGCAAACAGTTATAAATAGTCAATCCAGTGTGTGAGAATTCTGTGCCTCTCATTCATTCTTTAGTTAATTGAGCCCATCCATAACTTTGTGTTCGAACTGAAATATCTATTAAATAATTATGTACTGACATTAATGGTCACCAGAGGGAACCAAATAATTAAATCAAATGAATTGAAACATCTCTAATGGTTCTGAAAGCACCATCCTGCTTTCCGAGAGGCGGTGGTCTAGTGGCAGAAACTTGGACTATGGGCAGAGAAGGTCTCTGGTTCGTCTCTGGTTCGATTCCACGGAAAGACAACAAAAGACGAACCTGGATTGATCTGCCCAAAAATCCAAGAGTCTCTCTAGACCCTGTCTAGTGCCCCTGAGCAAGGCACCTTACTCCTCCAACATCTGCTCCCCGAGCACTGAACATAGTCGCTCACTGCTCTGTGTGTCCTGCACACAGATGGGTCAAAAGCAGAGATTACATTTCCCTACCTGCATGAGTGTGCGTTTGCATGTCTGTGCATGTGTGTGGGATAAATAAAATGCATCTGCATCTACTTAATTTAATTTAACTGTATCTACCTCTGATCTAAAAGTGCGAAGATATGGTTATAACATTTTTACTTTTGTTTCCTCTTTATTTTTCTCAGGTATGTGCAGTTCTGAAATATACACAGACTTATTTAAAAGGGGAATATTATATTTTTACACTGCTAGACTGCTTCAAGTACCTTTTAAATTAAAGCATTTACATAATTTTTTTTAAACAACACTCTTAAAAAGTCAGTTACACACAATCTACTGCTAAACAAAGTACTTTTACATTTATCTTTACTCTAACTTTTTGAATATCTGACCTACATTGGAGCGTTACACTGGAATTACCATAATCGCTGACATATATCTATAAGAATTATTACACATACTTGAGCAGAAGATCTAAGCAACAATCTTATTAGATGGAGTATATGAGCACTAGACACAAACAGCTCCTCAGCTCCACAAATACAAAGTGGACTGGTCATAAGGGGAAAAGGAAGGAGGGGACCTAAGACGTGGTTGCTCAGCTTTAAGTTGCTTCTCTTCCTTTTCTCTATTTTCCTCCTGTGGCTCACACAGTTACGCACACACTCAGTCATTCACAGGCAAACCACAGTCGCACACACTCACAGCCCGTCATGGCTATTCTTAGCTGTGTTCTGCGCTATTTTTAGACCACTACCGGTTTCCAGCCATTTAGCAGGGAGGGATCACAGCCAACACAAAGGAACTGGACTTGGTCTGTGAGCACATGCAAGCGTTGGTGTGTGCTTCAGTGTGTGCGCATGTGCACGCTCAGCTTTATTGAAAACTTCATCTGTTTCTAATCTAAAGCAACATGGAGCCAAAGAGAGCGAAAGAGAGAGAGAGAGAGAGAGAGAGAGAGAGAGAGAGAGAGAGAGAGAGAGAGAGAGAGAGAGAGAGAGGAGAGAGAGAGAGAGAGAGAGAGAGAGAGAGAGAGAGAGAGAGAGAGAGAGAGCAGAGTGGGCCAAAACAAAGTAAGGTTGACGGAGTAAAAGTGAAGAATGCAGAACTCCTCCGATTTATAAATAGCAGCAACGTTCCCAGGCTAAATTAACACAATACAATAAGTTGATAGTTGTCTGACCTGCACTCTTTAAACACACACACACACACACACGCACACACACACACACAAGAACACACACACGAACACACACACACACACACACACACACATAAATACACAAGATAGGCGCATGCCACCCTTTTTTTCACACAAGGAAAAAAAGAGATGACCAAAACAAAGGAGCCTCTCTTCTACTGAATTCCTGTCTGCCAGATAGTGTATTTGGAGTTGGAGCAGAGCCTTTTCATAGCTACAGTATGCTGGCCTACTGTCATTGAACCACGCACTCCAACCCCCCCTTCTTTTCTGTTTGCAATTAAAACTCGTAGATTAATCAGCTAAATGCTCTAAGTCATGGCAGCATAATGGTGAACAGAATATCTTTAGGTTTCGGTGCATCAAGCTGAGTAAAATTTTATTTTAACTCCCCTATGGCATTTAACAAATGGTTTACAACACAGGAGATTTTTAAATGTTTACTTTACTGGTGTTCACATTGGCTTTGTGAGGCCACCGTGACGCCGCTCTTTGGTCTTTGACCACCAAAATCCAATTACTTAATCTGTGAGTGTAAGTGAACATTTGTACCATATTTGAAAGGATTTCCTCAAATTTTGGATTCACAATGCAAACACAATAAGCTTTGTTAGGGCCTTGTGATCTTGACCTTCAACCACAAAAAAACTTGAGTAGAGGTGAACAATTGTAACAAATTTAAAGAAATTCTTTTTAAGGTGTTCTTGAGATATTACGTTCACAAAAACAGAAGGACAATGCGAAATTGCTTGGGTTTCCACCCATCATGACATGATATGATACCAGATCTGAGCCCACCGGGGCTGGATTTTTTTAAATGAAATTCGGCTTTGATTTGAGTTCTGTCGCACTGGTTGAGCTATCTTCAACTTGATTATATACACTACACAAGTGAGTAATCAGGGAACATACGTAATAGCCATTCGTGTTAGGGACAGGGTAACACAAAGTCAGTGCAGACTGTATGAACTGCGTCATGCTTGAGTCGGGTTCGGAAAAAATAAACTAGAAAGCCTGCTGTTGGGTCAAGCTCTGTTCTTTTTTCCTTTGGGCTTGGATGGATACAGACAGAAAAATGTGACCTGAGCCACACTCTGTTAATGTAGTTTGCTCAATGTTGGGTGATTTTAAAAAAGAGCCAACTGAGGTACCTCCTTTTGGGGAACATGAGTTTCTTCTGCTTGGGCTGCCTCAAAGTCCAAATCTCATTCAGACACTTCCTGGATTTCTTGAAGCTTAAGTGGTGACATTTTACATAAACTCTGGCCTAAACTGATCAGTTTACCTTCTATCTTATTAACATGACCCTTGCATGAAGGCAGCGGCTAATAAACTCTGAAGTGAGTGAACCATCCATTTAATATATAAGAGCAGAAACAGAAACGATGTCCGTCTACGAGGTGGGAAGCATTTGGGCTGGGTGGATGGACTTAAAAATTGTGTGTGTAAAATAAAAATACTATGAAATAGTAATCATTAACCAGCACAACAATACACAACACTCTCCTCCGATTGGCAAACCCAACAGGAGGATGGTGGGTGGGTGAGAACGATCTGAACACAAGAGAACAGGAAGTTGGACAGTAGTGACAGAGGAAATGCTGCACAGCGGGTGAAGAGGATGCACATACAGTTTAGAGCAGAGAGCAGCAGACTGTGGACATAGAGAGCAGAGATGAAGCGGCTGCCTGGGCAGATTACAGTAATGAGCCAAACAGGATTGTGGCAGATTACAGAGGATTACAGAGCATATAAAACTGGTTCTGTTGGGGCTGGCCAAGAGGCCATGTGGTGGGGTACGTGGAAAGAAAAGCTCAGGTACACACTCACATGTGCACACGGAGAACACACATGGACTCACAGTAGCAAAATCCTTCGTTGATTTTAATACAGTGCCCTTTGAGGCTTAGAGGTTTTGAAATGTTTAGAAGTCACCAAAATTCTAAATAAGACATGAATAAGTGCCTTATAACAAGGAGTCAGTCAACAATTGACCCTGCTCTGAATTGCAATCTTACCAAATCAAATGCAATAGTAACAAAGCATAATAATGCTGCATCCACTTTAGTCAAAATAGCATTAAGTTGTCTCTTGATGTTAGCCATTAGGAGCGCTTTGGAGGAAAGAGTGTGCCATGCTCAGAGCAGGAATAAAAAACTCCTGCTCACTTCCCAGTGTTGAAGAAACAGACTCCTGCCGCCTCTCTGACTTTTGACAGCTCACTTGGTGACATGTTGTGCCTAGCCAATAACCACACTGTGTATTTGTGTGTGTGTAGGTGATCAAAGATTGTGTGTGCATTTGCATGTCCCATACACTTGCCATTGTGTTCTCCTAATACTATTACATAAGTCAAAGCAGAACAAGGTTAAAGCTAGTACAAACTGTTTTGCTATGTTCTCATACAATGCTGTCTCTCTCTCTCTCTCTCTCTCTCTCTCTCTCTCTCTCTCTCTCACTCTCACACACACAAACACATACAGAAACTGCTAACAGGGAATTATAAATTTTAATATGGTACTATTACCATCCTGATTTGCCTAAATCAAAGAACAGAGTAGGGGGGTAATTTGCCAAAAGATATTCAGTTAGAAATAGTTAAGAAATAGTCAAAGTACAAATTATTTTGGACTTTCATTGAGAACTCAAAATAATAATTTTACAATGATATTCAAAAAACATTAGAAATGCCTTTGACAACTAATCAGATTGCTCTTAATTTTTTTCTGTAAATGACCTAACTGATAGATCTAGTGTCAGTACATGTAAATGTGTGCGTGTGTTTCTGTGTGTCTGTGTGTGTGTGTGTGTGTGTGTGTGTGTGTGTGTGTGTGTGTGTGTGTGTTTCTTACATCCACAATATCCGAGTTGGTCCTGCTCTCGTGGGGCTCGTTGTATTCTGTGTATTTGAGCAGAACTTTGTCCATATCGGTGCTGGCGTACTGAAACAACTTGTTGGTGCTGTTGAAGATGATGAGTGCAATCTCACAGTCGCACAACACGCTCAGCTCATATGCTTTCTTCATCAGACCAAACTTGCGCTTGGTGAATGTGACCTGGAGGAAGAGAGCAGGTAAAGAGGGAGAGGAAATGTTGTCAGTCATTCATGGCTGTAGTTGTACTGATCATGGTTGGTGGATTTTCAGTTCATTTTGAACCATTACTGCTTGTTAACCGAATCGTGTTGAAGTAGGTACTGTGAGAACTTGTGTCATTGTCTGACTTTCCATCTGGTGCCATTATCTGGTAAATCAGAGCTAGGTTCTACATCCACAGCCAGAGCTATGACTATAACATCAAAACTGGAACATAGTAACAGAGCAGCTTAAACTCGTACTGGTATGTTCCTTCAAAGATAAATTCACACTCCTCCTTTTCATAGTTTGCACACACACACACACACTCGCATATTGCTCTAGCATCAACCAGTCCACAGAAGGACTGTGACGGGGTCAGTGCTGCTCTGCTACTGGGGTCAGGAAGCATATGTGCCTGCATTTCCTGTCATAACAGGAAAAGAGGAACCACTCCCCCAGACAGGACTAAGTCTGTGTGTGCGTGTGTGTGTGTACGTGGGTGCACGCATGCGTGTGTGTGTACACTTTTGCGTATGACAATGCCTACGCATAAAACTCCCTTTGACAGTATGCTCTTATCACTTAGGTGTAATTTTATTTTAATGAGCTAGCGGGTCTTACATGTTGAATACATGCTCACATACAGCCCCTCTGACTGAGAGTCAGACAGCTTGTGAGGATCATGTGACATGATATCACCAGTTTGAGGAACTGTAGTGCGTCTGTATGTGGCTGGTATTGTGTTTGAGTGGGACGAAGGAGGAGAAATGTTAGGTACAAGCCAGAGACAGTGTGCTGAAAATGTGACAGCTGAAGCATTGGCTTTCAAGAGATAGTTCACACAAAAATGATAATTAACTAATTATTTAAAAAAACTAAACAGAAAGAAACACAACATGTCTTCATTCTGCTGGTGTGGTGTCATCCAAGTATCCGCATATTCATATTCATATTTAAAAAAAATGACACAATACATTTTTTTATGAATGGTTTTGTATTTATATAGTGCTTTTGTAGTATTGATGACCACTCAAAGCGCTTTACAGTACAGTTTTACATTCACCCATTCACACACACATTCATACAGTGCATCTATTTGCAGCACTTTGTTATTCTATGGGGGGGCCATTCAGGGTTCAGCATCTTGCCAAAGGACACTGCGGCATGCAGATGGTTCAGACTGGGGATCGAACTGCCGACCTTCAGGTTGGAGGACGACCACTGTACCCCTCAGCCCCCGTACCAAGTTTTAAGCCTAAAAGTCTTCTGATATCTTCAGACGAGGTGCATTTGGGCCGTCGGAAATGTTAACATCAGCTAGCATAGCAAAAATCTGACATTTAGGCTTAAAACACGGTGTAAATGACCTTGTTTCGAGTCGAATATGAATGTTGGGGCTTGCGGACACTTGGATTACACCAGACGAGCAGTATGGAGGCATGTTATGTTTAGCCCTGAAACTCCAGCAATATTTTGTGGACTCAAACACTTCTTCCACCTCTCCATCGACATGGGGTGAGATAATGAGTGAATTATCATTTTTGGGTGAACTATTCCTTTAACAGCATCACTGCTAAAGAAGATAAGTTGAAAGAAAAATTGTTCTCTCACAGGTTGATGTGTTGCTGATCACTTAGTTAATTACCAGCGAGATTACTGTGTGCCATTCTGGTTTGATATTTAATCATTCTTCCTAAATAACCTTCCACGGGGCCCCTTTGCACAAACCTTTATTTGGTAGCTCTTTTGGATTGACATATTATTATTTATTGTAGACTTAACTGAAGCAGCTTTTAAAGAGGGTTCAGTCATGGTCATGAAATATCTGGTGCTGGTCATTTCATGATGCTTTTATTGGACTGTTAAACTGAGTATGTTTTGTGCATTGTTAACATCTTGTGCGGTTTTGTATGTACTTTCTAGTTTAGTCTTTACATTGAATCGTGCACTACTAAATGAAGTTTAAGGTTGAGTTCTATGTAGGACTGACATTCCAAACTGGTTTACACTATAACTGTAACACTCAGCAGTACAGGGGTCTTTTTTGTTTGTCTACTCTAGACGGATGAAAGCTCAAAAAATATAATTGTATTCATTCTCCCATGTTGCGATGGTGTGTGGAGGATCCCCCTTAACTTTATTTTAAAAACTGCGTTTCCAAAACTAAATCCTGTCAATATTGTTTGTCATGTTCTGATTGGTCGGGACGGTTTGTAGATCTCAGCCAAACTATTAAACCTTGCTGTGACACAAATGGCAAACTGTCATATGAAAGTTTTATCCTCAGTGTTGTGAACATGTCATAGGGCCAACCTCAACTGACTGCTGCCATGTCTTTAAAATGCAAATGGTATTTGGGACCAACTTGTTAAATTACAGTCACATCTGAAAGGTGAAAGCCTTCTGTATGCTTACATGTCGGTTCCGTTCATCCATTATTCGGGCTATCTGAATCTTTTTTCTCCCCATCTTCGTTATTTGTCCTGTTGCTTTTCCTCTTAAAGAGAAACGTCTTCTCCTCTGGTTTCTTTGTTTGACTCACAGGTCCTCAAGGTTTCTCACTATCAATTCCAAACTGCTGGCTGGGTCCTGTGGAAAATTAATAAACAGAAAAACATAATATTCATTATGGTGAAAAAAAAATATGAAAATGCATCAAACCCAGTCCAGAGGATAAACCAGTTTTACATTTCAGTCACATCTGAAGACATGCCGTGTAAACATCAAACCATTTCCAGGGCAATAAAATCAACAAAAGACTTCAAACAAAACTCAGACAGAAACATGTATGAACACTGTATCTAATTACCAAAAAGGGATTGCGTGTTGGTAGTATAGCACGCTGAGTAGCAATGTTAACCCGCCATGCACGCACAGACAGGCAATATATTGTCTGTTTGCATACCCGTCCATTTACTGCTGCTGTCCCCCTGACACACCCCAAAAACCCAGCTTCCTCAGGGGGTTACTGTACGCTCAGGAGGAAGTGAAACAACCCTGCATGTCAGAATGCGAATAATAAAGAGTGATGAGTTGGGATGGATCATAGGTTAATTATTTTATACAAGGAAGCAAAGACACCATGTTTTTAAGGAGAGTATTTTTTACAATCACCCTCAAAACAGGAAAAAGTGGAGGAAGAGACAATATAATGTGTTTTTTATTTTCGAATATTCTAAAATGGAGCTGTGTGAATTGACCTATATCCAAATTCAAACTTAGCTTTGGAAAGTTCCTTCCAGAGTGAAGACATAAAAACTGAAAATCAATCAATCAATCTTTCCAAAATTTGTAAAGAGTATATTCACAAATCACAATTTGCATCATGGGGCTTAACAATATGCAACCCCTCTGCTATTAACCCACAATATAAGTACCAAAATCAAATTTGGGTGGCAAATCAAAAACATCAGAGAGAACAGCAAGTGAAGGAGCCCTCTCTAAGGCAAGACAGACAGGCAATAGATGTTGAGCACATCATCAAAATAACAAAATTTACAGCATTATTTTTATTTCATGGAGAAAATACATTGTCTAACATCAAAGAAGAGGTGTAACAATGTTTAAAGTATTTATACAGAAGAAAAAGTCTACCAGAGATGAAAAGATCAGCAATCACAAATGTGATGATAGTGCATTGAAAGTAATATGTGCAGTTTGTGGAGAGGCATTTTGTATATCTAAGCAATCAACTCTATTTTCAGGTTTGACTTGCAGATAATTTTTAGTGTGTGTAGCAAGGTTGTTTTCAGCCAATTGCTAACTTATAATAGCTGTCACAAATCTTTTCTACAGGTACTTAAGCAGGTTGGATACACTTTGGGCTAGACTGCAGCCATATAAGAATTGCAATCTCAAATAGGATAACAAACATGGTTGAATACTGTGTGACAAAGCAGGTGGTGACTGACCCACACGTTTTTCCATCTAGGCTTACCACACTTGCTGCTGAGACTGCTCAGTCCAACCAACCAGTACAAACCCTGATACTCGACTTGGCGGCGGCTGATAACAGCTCTTGTACAGACTCGTTGCCCTCGGTGCTTCCTGTACATGCCAAACCTCAGGCTGTATGCCAAAAACAACTAAACTAAAAAGGTGGGATTATGGCTCTCTGGGCTGTTTCCAACTGAGCCTACACAAGTGTCATTCAGATATGCTTCTTTTATACTTTTACAGAGTGGGAGAAAAACATGCGTGTCTCCTCTGAAGTACTGCAGTTTCACATTTGGCAAACCACAATATCGAGAAAAAAAAATCTGGGAAAGGAAACCAATTTCAGTAAGAGTGTAAAGAAAAAACCCATTAAATCTGTTATACCTGGTAAATACAACAACTTAGATTTATCAATGAAATGGGACCTCTGCTAGAAGTGGGAAATGTTCGTAGCACTGTTAAGAAAGACATGTGCAGGACTATCAGCACATTAACTGTGTGTGTGTGTTTGTGTGTGTATGCCATGTGACCCGTGTCTCACTCCTAAAGTGGAGCTTAAGAGCTTGGGTCACCGAGTCAACTGGATGTTCACACACGCTGAGACAGACGCACACAAACACACACGACAGGTTTTCTTGGCAGGCCACCGCCGTCATCACAACAGGGCAAAGGAAAAAAAGGCGTGCTCATTTTCGGGAGGTGCCAGCCCTCAGGCACACGGGATGACACGAAGAATCAAATTTGGATTTGTGAAGGCGTAAGAAGGTGGTGAAGGTGTGCTCTCTCAACAAAAGGAAGAAATTAATGCTGGTTCTCCCTTTATGTAAATGAGTCTTCAAAGGTTGCTATTTTGCTTTATCTCACTCATCTCTTAATTACTATCATCATCATTATTTATTGTATTAAGATTTTAACAGACAAGGGCGGCAACAAACTGATTTCTTGATTCATTGTTTCATAAATGTCTAATAAATCTTCCTCACGGTTTTTATCACCAGCACCCGATCAGAATCCTGTAACAATTGGTATCTGTTGAATGCAATTTAATTTTATATACATTTAGTTGATGCTGATAAAATATGATACTGAGCCATCAATGCAACAGCTATGGCAACTTAACTGACACCTTATTTTTCATTTTCACATACTGGTTTTAAAGGATGATATTTATAACCTTGATTTATTGGTATACGACCAAGAGTTACAGAGGCAGTCCACTCTTGGTTGTACTACAGTGTTATGGATGATGGGCTATTAAGGCTATTGTGTCTGAACATAGAAGCGCTGATCAGTGCAGAAATATATACATCACCACACCCTCATTTTTCTCTGCCATGCGAGCAGAAGTATAGAAAACACTGCTTTAAAATAAGCACAATGATGATGAAAAACACTACTGAGTTCAGTCAAGAACAGATCAGTAAGTTAGGTTGGATTTGGGCTGATAGCATAAGACGCCCAGATCACCCTCGATAGACTGTTCAATATGATCGACTTTGGAAATCACTATTTATGGTCAGCACTTCTGTATTCTGCGTCATGTAACATCTGGAGCTGTGTTGCATGTATTTTTGCAAATCTATGAGGATCTGTGCACAGGACCGGGATGATGTTACCTTCGAGCATCATTACCATGGACGAGAGTTGGGTCTACGTCTATGACCCAGACATCGAACAGCAGTCTTCTTATTGGAAAAAAACAGGGTTGTGCACCTTTAATTTGTCTCCCATGGTCACACTAACATTGCAGAGTCTATTGCAAAGAACTGAAGGATCTGAAGAAGGACATTAAAACATTTACTGTAAACAACTGTAACTGGTGATCATAAAGTTGGGGATGTTTTGAATGATATTCCATTAATTTATCGACGAATATCTGCTGAATTTGATTGGTATGCTGTCAAATGAGTGTATTTTATCACACTTTTGTGTTGGATGACATGTTCCCTTATTGCCATGCACATGGTTCCTATATTTTGTTGCTATATATTTAGGAAGTCAATAAGAAACTGAGGAGTTTAATTAGATACTCTAACTATTTTCTTTGCGTATAATTGTTTTAGCTATTAATCACAAAAGGTAAATCGCTCAGTTTCATGCTTTGAATTTGCATATGGTTATAAATTAAACGCTCGTGGTCAGAGAACTTGTGAGGGACATTTTTGTGAGTCAGAGCTCGAGGTTGATGGTGTTTCGTCGTCAATTTCCCTGGTGGAGGTCACTGAGGTAGTCAAACATCTCCGCAGTGGCAAAGCCCCAGGGATTGATGAGATCCAGCCAGAAATGCTAAAGGCTCTGGGTGTTGAGGGGCTGTCATGGTTGACACGCCTATTCAACATCGCGTGGGATTCGGGTACAGTGCCAAAGGAGTGGCAAACCGGGGTGGTGGTTCCCCTGTTCAAAAAGGGGGACCAGAGAGTGTGTACCAATTACCGGGGTATCACACTTCTCAGCCTCCCTGGTAAAGTCTACTCCAAGGTACTGGAAAGGAGGGTTCGGCCGATCGTCGAACCTCAGATTGAAGAGGAACAATGCGGTTTTCGCCCCGGACGTGGAACTACGGACCAGCTCTTCACTCTCGCTAGGATCCTGGAGGGGGCCTGGGAGTATGCCCATCCGGTCTACATGTGTTTTGTGGATCTGGAGAAGGCGTATGACCGGGTCCCCCGGGAGAAACTGTGGGAGGTGCTGCGGGAGTATGGGGTAAGGGGGTCTATCCTCAGGGCCATCCAATCCCTGTACTCCCAAAGCGAGAGCTGTGTTCGCGTCCTCGGCAGCCAGTCAGTTTCTTTCTCAGTGGGTGCTGGTCTCCGCCAGGGCTGCGCCTTGTCACCAATCCTGTTTGTGATATACATGGACAGGATATCGAGGCGTAGTCGTGGTGGGGAGGGGTTGCAGTTCGGTGGTCTGAGGATCTCGTCACTGCTTTTTGCAGATGATGTGGTCCTCATTGGATCATCGGCCTGTGACCTTCAGCGCTCACTGGATCGGCTGGCGGCCGAGTGTGAAGCGGCTGGGATGAGGATCAGCACCGCTAAATCTGAGGCCATGACTCTTAGCAGGAAACCGATGGATTGCTTACTCCGGGTAGGAAATGAGTCCTTAGCCCAAGTGAAGGAGTTCAAGTACCTCGGGGTCTTGTTCGCGAGTGAGGGTACTATGGAGCGTGAGATTGGCCGGAGAATCGGAGCAGCGGGGGCGGTATTGCGTTCGCTTTACCGCACCGTTGTAACGAAAAGAGAGCTGAGCCGCAAGGCAAAGCTCTCGATCTACCGGTCGATCTTCGTTCCTATCCTCACCTATGGTCATGAGGGCTGGGTGATGACCGAAAGGACGAGATCGCGGGTACAAGCGGCCGAGATGAGTTTTCTCAGAAGGGTGGCTGGCGTCTCCCTTAGGGATAGGGTGAGAAGCTCAGCCATCCGTGAGGAACTCGGATTAGAGCCGCTGCTCCTTTACTTAGAAAGGAGTCAGCTGAGGTGGTTCGGGCATCTGGTAAGGATGCCCACTGGGCGCCTTCCTTGGGAGGTGTTTCAGGCACGTCCAGTGGGGAGGAGACCTCGGGGAAGACCCAGGACTAGGTGGAGAGATTATATCTCAACACTGGCCTGGGAACGCCTCGGGATCCCCCCGTCAGAGTTGGTCAATGTGGCCCGGGAAAGGGAAGTCTGGGGCCCCCTGCTTGAGCTGCTCCCCCCGCGACCCAACCCCGGATAAGCGGACGAAAATGAGATGATGAGATGAGATTTTTGTGAGTTGATAATTCCAACAAATCAATCATTAATGTCAATAATAATCTGTACAATGTAAATTTCCCTTCTCCTCAATTATTTTTCCATCCACATCTTTGACATGAGGAATGTGTGAATATGATCTGACAGCTTCTGTCACCAGAAGATAATTGATGTGTTTTGCCAAAACAAACCACTCTGATTGAGTGGAGAGATGTGATACTATCAAAATCGTGTGGAGCGAGCAGGAACATGCCAGCCTGAAAGCGTTACATGAATATCTGGAGTCTGAGTCACACCGGCTGTGAGCCTACCTCTCTTCAGGAAAACAGCACAGGGACCAACACGGTTTAAATTTAGAGCGCTCACAGACAACAGCACACTCAGCATGTTGTAGTAAAGGAGAGTTTTAGGCCGAACGGAGACATGAGACGTTAAGGGAAACATTGCATTTAACTCTCAAAATCAGTGAGTGTGTGTATGTGTGTGTACTGTAACTGTAGATGTGATTTAATGTAGAGTTTGATCTTTTCCAGGATGACAGCATACCCCCCCCCCACACACACACACACACAAACTGTCCTGCTATTTTTAGAGTCCGTGTAAAACAGAAGGACTCCAAAAATAAAAGAATGAACTTTTTACCCCAAAGAACAATACGACTGGTTTCTTGTTCACAGACAGAGGGAGCGACTGTTTGAGCGGAGGAAAAGATGGAAATCAGCCATCTCACGCTGTCCTTAGCTGCTCCCTCTTTCTTTCTCTCAGACTTGCCAATTATTAACCTCAGAGAGAGGCCAAGTTTATCTGCGTGTGTTTGTCAGTAGAGTAGTATTTAGATCTTTTTTATTAAGTAAAAGTACCAAAACCAAACTTTAATAGTACTCTTATACAAGTAAAATCTAAAATCGAAGAAAACATTTTGTAAATATCATGTACAACATGTACTTAACACTTTCAAAAGTAAAAGTATTAAATGCAGAGGAATTCTTAGCAGCATTCACTTTTATTGAGAGCTAGTTTTGAATTATTTTGTGTAGGACTAAAACTATTTATTTTCATTGTTAGAAACAGTTAGAAAGAGTTAGAAACACCCATCACAGTTAAAGTCAAAGTGACACCTTCAAGTGTTTTATTTTGTCTGTCCAAACTACATAATGATTTACTTAACTTTAATTTATAACATGTAAAAAGCCACGAAACCTCACATTGTTGAAGAAGAAAGCCTATGATGTTTGATGTTCTTACACGAAAAACTACTGACTAGAGTTTAACTAAAGAGTACAGCTGTATTTAAGTAAATGTACTCAGTTTGGTTGAGGGTCAGCAATGTAGACTTGCGTGCGAGTGTCCTCACAGCTGAGAGAAACAGCTAGCGGGGGACATGTGGCAGTGGTATTCTTTGGCAGGACACTTGTGTGTCTCTATGTCACACAGTGGCAGAGAGCCAGGGAGGGTGGGGTGGTTTGAGGATGAGGGGCAGGGGGAATAAGGCTCTCCTGCCTGGGGCTGACAGACAGGAGGTGGAAGGACTGCTGTGTGATCACTCCATCACTGCCTCCTACTGAGCAGGGGACTTTGAGGGGGTTTGAGATTTAGTCTTATCTACCTGCAACTGCACTTTAACATCAATACAAATCCACGAAAGCTGTGCTGACAAATGCAAATTATTTCTAATGATTGTTTAAGATGTAAAAGGGCCGCAAAGGATCAAATGACTATAGGTGTAATTTGATGGTTCCAGGTCAGTCTAACCACTCTTATTGTAATGCGGAAAGGGTTCTGACAAGGCCACTGTCCACTACCTACTAAAACATCAAACATAGTGAAGCATTAAGCAGCTAAGGAGACAGACTTTTCCCTCTGGATATGGGGGGGGACCAAACACAGAGATAAAACTGGAGAAATACTTGACGTATAATTTCTATTCTACTGACACTGATTCTGGCTACCTCGAAACTATTAAATTTTTGTTGAAACGATCTCCATCCAAACAAGCGTTTTAAGCCTAAACAAGGCTGACAATACAAACACACCAGAAATTACATATCACATGGCCATTCACATTCACTTGGCATTTGCATGCTAATATAAAGAGAAAGCAGATGGTCTCTTCTGCATTTGGCTGTTAAGTTACAGAAAACCCTACTAGTGGACAGACAATAGTGAAAAGAAACAATCAATCTATTTTCCTGGACTGATGATGAGCTGGAACTGTCAGTGTTAGCTGAAACTTTACATCAACGCTGGCCCATATGGTTAAAAATTATACAAGATAATTTTCATGTCAGTCAATATCGATAATTAGCATGATAAATCTTACATTACTCTATCTTTTAAATTTATGGACAGATTTTTGCTTTCCTAACAGGAAAACATTGTTACAATCAAATATGTTTTAATTACTGTGCTTGCACATTCATAAGCTGTCATGGTTATATATTGAACTTTTGTAATATTGCTATTGATGAAAATTATATTGCGATATTTAGTGATATTGTTTCATGGTAGTATGGTCGTTGTGTTATTACTGATAAGAACCAATCAGGAAGCAATTGCAGGTGACTGCTTCACATTTTCAATTCCAAACTTTTCAGTTTTCGATGCTTGAAGACTCTAGAGTAGCGTGCATGCCAGGCCTGAATGTTGCAATTGTGATTGAAAGCTTGAACATAGTGGTGGGAACGTAGCCTCAGGTGACATTTATCAGGAGTTTATCGTTTATCTTATGATTACAAGCTTCATATTCCATACATGAATTAGTGCCTAATGCAGTCACACAACCACAATGAACAGCAAGAAGTGAGAGAAATTTGGGGACTTGCAGAGACTTGAAACCTACTTGGAGAAAGTAATCCATCAAATTGATCCTTTTTTTTTGTGGTTGTGTAATGTTGCAGGTGCAAATATGGATGATGTGGGAAACTCTGCCTGTGTAGTGTCAAGGAAACTCTGAGCCCCACATTTTCTAAATGTACTTGAAATAAAAAATTTGCGAACAAATTTTTGTTGACCACTTGGTGTGGAATTTAACTCTATTGTCTACATAGCACATAAAACAATTGTTTGTAACAGATGATTGTCAAATCTTAGATGTGGTTTGGGATCCCGGAACATACCATTTCCAAAATACTTGCCAATGAATTATCAGAAAAAACTGTTATAAAAATGTTAATTGGTCAATCAATCAGTCAATCTCAGGACAGAGAAAAGCAGCTTGGGCCCTTACACAAACACAAACACATACACATGCACGTACACAATACACGTGCCAAGTGTGAAGCTGAGAGATTAACGTTTCTCGACATGTGCCACATATAGACTGGGGTTGTCGGAAATAGATGCATATATAAAAATATCTATTTGTTTACATGTTAGGAATATTTAAGGCAACTCTGATGTTGTCTCACACATATAAGAATAATATATGTCTCTTCCACATAGTGAGGCACATATCTCATTAATTTAACACTGGTATCGGTTCAGTACTCAACTTGTACTTGGCCAATACCAAAATCAGTATGAGGGAAAAACTCATTTCAGTCTGTCCTTAATATTCAGTTTTTGATGTAAGACTGGAAACATATGTCAGATCCTCCAACTGGATAAGCTGGGATCCTGTCAGCTGTGTCACCACATGATAATCACTGAAAACCTCAGTAACATACAGTAACATACAGTACAGTTTTTCGAACTGCCAGCGGGTATTCAGTGTACAGTACATAAGTTCATGCTCCCCAGACTGGAGGCTATAGCCCTATACATTGTGTTGTAAAGTGCCTGTAATACTATGAAGTGAAGCATGAAGTGTATTAAATGGAGAAGAGTCAAGTCTGAGACATCTGAACGTCTGCACTTATAGATTATGCACCTGGAAACACAGAATTCACCCAGGGCCAAATGAAGTGCCATTCAAGTCAGCACACCTACTTGAATAAAGGAGAACAGTGGATTTACAAACATCAGCGTGATCAGATAACTTCAAATTAAAAAGTTGGAAGTGCAATATTTGGATGTGTGATATGAGGCAGAGAAACGTGATATCAAGTGTCTCATCAACTTTCAAAAAACAAATACAGGGTAAATTACTGCTCAAAGTCCCTTGTAGGGTCTCAGATGCAGACACAGGTAACCTGATCTAATACATGTGGTCTGGTTAGGGACACCCCTCTATAAGCAGTGAATGAGTCACTTAGTGGCACAAACACCACATGTTCAGCATGAGTGACTGATCTCACTCTGCACTGTCTATGGGACACAGCCTCTCTCCTGAAAGTATCTGTCAGATTGTTTGGGTGGATTTTAACTAAATAATACACAAATTAGAAGCAACGATAATAAGGTGTTTACTCTTTTACCTCTTTTTCCCACTGCAAAACCCTTTGACCAGTTTTAAGTAGCCAGTTGGAACTGATGCACGTCTGTGTTCAAATTATTAAAGCAAAAGAGCATTAGTAGTAGTATATTATATTATCAGCAGAATGCATTATGATTTAAGTTTTGAAAAGAGGAGTAAACCAGATTAGTTCAATCATTCTTCAAGTAACAAGACTCAACAGAGATTTAGACAGAATGCAGTGCGGCATTCAAACGTCATGTCAGGGTTGCGTTGGCAGGGCTGTGTTGCTTCAGGTACCAACCAGAAGATCTGAGTTCAGTCTGAATAACTGCCGAGGGCTTGTGTGTTTGGGATCTACTGGTGGAGGAGGTGGACATAAAAAGCATGACGTCAGAGTATCTCAAACTAATAGATGCATCTTCTGACGCAGGAAGGCAAGATTGCCACCTGGAAAACCCCCCAGGGGACCCTAAAGCAGCAGCTTTTCACTGTCAACATAATTCTGTCAGAAATCTGCACCAATTAAGTCGATCATATGTCCCCCAATCTCTGCAAAATGTGGCCCCTGGTCTTGCATATCATGGGCCCCTGAACTGTTTTCACTTTATGTTGAGCTCTTTTGATTGTACAGGTTGTTTTTATCCAATTTCCTCTGGTATTTCTGTATCATTGTACCGCATAAATGTGAGGCTGAAACCAACAATAACTCCATCTTCTTCAAATCTATTGATTGTTCAGCATATTAAATATCAGAAAATAATCAAATGCCCATTCATGTCTCCTGAAACCAAATTGCTCCGGTCAGTGTAAACAAGAGGCAAAAATTCATTCAAAACAGTCATAGGAGAAGTGAAGAAGATCTTGACACGTGAGAAGCTGCTGAATTCGACGCTTAAGATGGATAAGTTATTAAAACTGCTGCCATGTCAGCTCTGGACTACAGAGATCATGAAGGAAACAGAGTTTATGAAGGCCTGAAGAGAAATAGGAATGGGTTTTTTGTTTAAAGATTGTGGTTCTTCCCGCCGGGCTGCAGGTAAACACCGTGTGGATGAGTGAGTGTGAACTACAGGCTGCGTGTCAAGGTTTCCATCTCTTACCAGGTGTCGCCGAAGAAAAGTAACGCACCCGTGCATTCGCTCCTCATGAGGCAGAAAAAGTTCCGACTGATTCCTCCGGTCTCTGTCCCGGGAAGAGGGGTGGAGGGAGGGCGGATAACCGAGCTGCAACTCCGGGGCTCCACACTCAACACATACAAGACAATACAGCCGAATGCAGTGCACGCAGATGGGGGAGTTTAAGTTCTCCGCAATGGAAGACGCGGGGAGCGGTTGAGAGGAGAAGAGGAGGAGAAGAGGAGAAGAGCCGCGGACCTGAGGGACCGATTCTGTGTTGTTTCCTGTTGTTTATCAGTCAAGTGGCCGCACGCCCTCTCTCTCTTTCTCTCTCTCTTTCTCTCTCTCTCTCTCTCTCTCTCTCTCTCTCTCTCTCTCTCTCTCTCTCTCTCTCTCCTCTCTCTCTCTCTCTCTCTCTCTCTCTCTCTCTCTCACACACACACACGCTACACTTCAACAGGGACACACGGGGGCTCACCTCTCAGTCCCGCGTGTGTTCCGTGACTTTCTCCGTTGTCTCTCCGTCCTGCGGTTCACTCCATCAGCGAGTCTCCTCCAGAGCGCGCGCCTCTGCTTCACGAGCACCTGTGCGTCAGGAGGCAGAAACACGCGCACACACACACGTAAGAAAATACGTCAAAGCTGCCAGGCACAGGGAGAGAACGCATTCCAGAGGCAGAGCCGTGGCGCTGGGGAACACGTGAGATACTCAGTGTTTGTTGTTCAACTGACAGGAACTCGTATTCTCAACAGGTTTATTTACTCTGCTTCTTGTTTGTTCAAGCTGTCAGCTGTGTCCCTGTTCATGGCCACTGCTGCCCCTCAGCGGCAACAATCACCACTGCACCTTCTCTCGTCTCATCTTTGTTCACATGTTGCTTTCATAGTGTCATGGACATGTTTAAATTGGTGTATAACAGAGTTGTAGTAATGAATCATAGGTTTATGGCACGCTTTACAGTAAATAACAGTGAAATCACACCATCAAACAGAAGAGAAAAGGTTAGGAAAAGTGTAAGAAAAAAGTTTTAAGAAAAGAAAGAAAATCACACAAAACAGGACAGAAATTATACAAAACAAATGGGTTTCATTAGCCCCATGGGGGACACTCATTGGTATAATGTTTTCCCGAGCCCCTTAGAAACCGTAACCTCTACAACTAAATGTCTGACCCCAACCCTTACTACCTAAACCTTTTTCTAATGGGTGATTGTAATTACATATGATTACACATCACCCATGTTGCACAGGTTAACAGACTTTACAAACATTTTAATCACATTTGTTCACGAATGGAAGAAGCACTTTTTAAGTAAATGTAAAAAGCAAAATACCAATACCACAGTTTCATACTTACTATATGAAGTCCTGCATTCAAAATAGTACTGAAGTAAAATAAGTAAATGTAGACTGACTTGCGACTGACGTATTATAACAAATTACTTTATGAGATGGATAATACTGATTCATGAGTGCAGCAGCATAGTACTGTTGTAGTTGCACCACATGGAGCTGCTTTTATCTAATTTATATACACTTAGTTAATTTAGTCTGCACAGTCACAATCTTGGGGTCAGGCCACTCCAAAAGGTCACCAGAGTAATCTATGGAGCTACACAGTGATTGATAAAAGAGGGAAATAAATTCTGATTCAATTATGTGTTTTCAAGATGGAGTTATTGAATCATTTGAAAAGTTATTTAAATAAAAAATATAGGGAAAACAACTCTATCATTGAAAGGTTAACAACTCATAAACAACAAGCCCCAACTAGACACTCTTTAATTTTCCTATGCACACAGGAGTGAAGGGGGAATGAAGAGGGGGAAGTGGAGGCAGTCTATGGAAAATATAATGTCTTAGAGGTAATCATTCAAATCCAGAGGAAGTGTGACAATATGATGATTCATATGGAGTGTTGTTTGTGTCAGCCTTGTGAATATAAGTACAGTATTCCTTCTCTTTTAATGCTGTTTTTGGTTTCCACCACGTCTTGAGGCTGATATTGGCTCTGTAGCTGCCAAATGCTTCAATAAGTTCACCAGCTGTTCTCTGTTTGTATCTATCAGCTGTTAGCATTTTATTTCTTCTGACCAAATCTTTAAAAAGAAAAAATAATATTAATGGCTTGTAAACTCACCCAACACTGGGAAAAAAATAAGTGTGTAATAACACAATACTTACAACTATAGAAGGCAATAAAAAGTAAGAACTTTTTGTGAAACATTGCCTCACTTCACCATTTTCATTTTCACTGAAGCTCAAAATGCAATCACAGTAACAGTAGTGATGAAAAACTGTTCAGATGGTCTTTGTTTACCGACATTTACTATTTTTCTGCATCAATAAAACACTGTCCGTTTATACATTTAGATTTAAATATAAATGACAAAATAATTTTATGAACCTAATATGAGTATCTTACATCAGCTACAATACCTAAAACATCTATAGATTACCACACACACACAAACATAGATTTGTTTATATTGCTTGATATTCATTCATATTAATTATTTTACATACATGCTATCAACTGAAATATTTATAAAATACAAATTTTTCAGTGTGATTCAACACTTCAGCATAGAAGCACAACTTCTAAAAACACCTTATTGACCCAATTATAATTTCAGTGACTTTGATAAGCCATACAACAACTGTAAAAGGTTAATACATGCACCTACTAATAGCTCATCTCTACTCCCAGCTGCTGGGTACTGCCTGACCATTTTTTTATTGTTTGTTTATAGGTTGCCTGCAATAGCACAATGACAATAAATGAACAGGCAACATTTTATGCATTATCATTCAATATTTTTGTATTAACAATGGATGTAAGAATTTGTTACGGTGGAAAAACCCACTGAGATCATTCATCAGTGTGGCAGTAACCTTCAGGAGCGTTTTAGCATCTTTCAGGTCTTTGTTATGATAAATAATGTGGGCTGATATACAATGCATTCCATTCAAAGCAAAAGTCATTTGACAATTCAGCATTGTTATGCATTGCTTTTGAGGATAAGATGCACTTAGTCTGCCACAATAATTTAAACAAAAAACATCTGTGGAATCTGTATAAGGGTGATCAGTCTTTAATAAAACCAGCTTTACTAAACAAGATATGAGAACAGTAACACCTCTGACTTACATCATGGTGGGGTTCATTTCATAATGAAGTTCTATATCAATAGTATTCCATGAATCACCAATCAAAATGGGAACAACTGGTCTAACTGGTCTAAGGTCTACTCTGAGTCAGTCTCGCCGATGACTTCTTGAACATGGTGTAAATTAGTCATCGGCGAGACTGCATTCTGTTCAAATAGGTGACCCAGAAGTAAAGCTTAAACAATGCATAACACGGCGCATAATCTAAAAACATCAGTTTGACTTGTCTCAATTAGGATGCGCTGTCAACTTTGGAAAATAGAATTGGCATATTTTTGTCAAAAACTGAGTTAAAATGATTTGATGACCAGCAAATTCCAGCTTTTTGTGTTTAATTACAACCCCTTTGGTCCAATAAGGCAACCACTTAGTGTGGACTGTTTGTACTGTAGGTGACATAGTATTTAAGGAGATAACATTAGATGTTATTCCCCCCTGCAGCCAGTTGATTCGTTGAACAGTGGGTACAATGTCAGTCGACAAAGAACTGTACAGATGAAGCCACTTCCTGCTCCGCAGAAACACAGAGTCAGAGGGCAGCTGGTGAACTCAGTGGAGCATTTAGCAACTAAAGAGACCGATATTAGGTGGTGGAAAACAAAAACAGAGATAAAATAATTTTGGACATCAACTTGTTCAGTGCCAAGAAACACAAATTAAAATGATTGCTAATGTTGCTTAATGTCTGCTGTAAGCGTATATAAGCAATTGATTCCAACAATTTGGCTTTCAGTTTCTATCTCCATCCCCAGCTTCAATCCAGTAATCATGTTCTTCTCTCCAACATTATGTACCAATGTTCCATGGTTTCATCCAACACCAACTACTCACCAGTGCTTTTTGTTCTGTCTTCACCTGGAAGGTTCCCCAGCAGCTCCAGCTGTGGGTCAGTTCAGTCAATCCCTTGTGTCAAACAAGAAAAAGATCTTTTAAAAAAGAAAAGAAAAAGAAAGAAAGAGATGACATTAAGCCAGACCAGCTGGCTTAGAAAAGAGGGGGACCCAAAACTGGGGTGCGTTGGGATCTGAGCTCTCTCCGCACTCAGCAGAGGTAGTCTACAGTGATCAGACCCTGAGACTCAAACACCGCCCCCTCCCTCCCATCAACACAACACATGCACACACACACACACACACAGACACACACACACACTCATCTCTCTTTTACACTCACAGCCGTACACACTCATGCTCTGTGACCTCCTGTGTCCGAGCTGGCAGAGTGCATGCCTGTGGAGGAGCCCGTTCACCTGTCGGTGTCACTCGCTGTATATTTAGCTCTGAGGTGTCGGTGATGCTGCTTGTGTGTGTGTGTGTTGGAATATCTGTGTGTTTGACTGTATGCATGTGTATGTGGGAGAGAAAAATGTGTTGCTGACACTCAGGGCCTCTGTGGGCCTTGGTGTAAGAGCCCAGGATTACTGCTCCAAAGACCGTGGGCTCTACACATTACACACAGAGAGAGAGAGAGAGATCAAACCTGTGAGCATGTCCTAGATATCAGCACACCGAGCATCTGCTTGGTTGAGGATTACCCTCAGCTGTCCACTCCTGTCAGCTCTGAGCAGAGGGAGGAAAGGAGGCCAGCAGGCTGTGCTGACTTCGATGATGATCCATGAATCTATCATATATCAGCACAGAAGTATGCCTGAATCATTAAAACATTTTAAAAAGCAACACAAGCCCAATGGTTTCTAAAAGATTAGTAAATAAGTCCAGAACTGATGGTCAACCTCACAGATCCTTGTCAGATTGTAATAAAAATGTCTGTTATTTTGTGAAATAAATCTGACGATAATTGAAATTCTCATATCTTTATATTTTTGATCATTAGCCTATATTTCTTACTTCACAGCGCAATTCTGTCTCAAGCGAGCACAAAACTTTGAAGAGAAATGTATTAATTTACAGCATAGAGGAAGTGAGTCACTTAAACCACTACAACCAAAACAGGAAGGTGATAGCTCTTTTGTTTCGCCAGTTAGCTATTGATAGTTTTCCCAAGTAGCGGAAATGGCTGATGGTAGATCAACTGGTGCAGTTGTGGAAACTTTATTCCCCAAAAGAGCCCTCCTGTTGGAGCCTGAACAAAGGGAGTGACAGAAACAGATGTAAATCAAGAATGAACCTGAAACACATCCTGAATGACAAGCACACAGAGACAGCTGGTAAAGAGTCTGACAGGGATGATGTAAAAGTTTTCGATGTTTTACCAGTCCACCACACCAATGTGGGATTTGTTTGTTAATTCTACATCCAATCAAACCATGGAGAGAGCTCCAGGACAGGAGAGGGTCCACATTTCTTCATCTTAAAACAATTTTACTCTGCCTCACAGCACAGAGGTCAGAGTTTCTAATTCAGACTGGGGTTCTTACAGTGGTTTCCTAACTCCGGTCAGTAGCTAGGCTGATAGCGGTAGCCATGTTCTGCTCCAGTCTTTGCAATAGTGGTCCCAATAGTAGTAGTACAATGACAATGAATAGACTGGCCTAAGATAAGGCCTAAGATATGTAGAATAGAGCGCTTAAGATATACTGATAAATGTTGTTTACTAGTGCATTTGGCAATTTGTAATGTGTCATTAAAACATTCACAGAAGTGTTTGTGAATATCTCATCTTTCAGTACAATCTGTACTCCAGCATTGAACATACATCAGTGTGATAACAACTACATATATATTTGGACTTATTAGTTTGGTCCATGTCCCAAATATTAACATGAAGGGTGCAGGATTTATAACCTGTATCGTAGCCGGCCACCAGGGGGCTTTCGAGATGCTTTGGCTTCACTTTTGGGGAGCCCTGTTGTTATCCATCTTTATATATGGTCAGTGGTCCAGGCTTGAATGATATAGTGGATTTTCTTCTTTTACTAAACAGTAGCTTCCCAATAACGTCATGCTCCATACAGCAGGTCACAGAGTTTAGTGAGAACAGGGTGATAGGGTGGAAACAGTTGCAGTGTAAATGATATTTCCACCTGCAAATCAACTTTGTGCATGATTTCCTTCTTACAACACACAAAGACGCAGACGAGCATGAGAGCTTGAAGGAATGTGTAAAATGTTCTGGCTCGTTCACAGCTACGCGTTTTAATTTCCCCACCATTGGTTTGCATCCATCCTTTACCTTTTCCTGGAAAAAAAAACATGCTATTCATTTACCCCTCCTCCCCCAAAATGTGGGGTTTAGACTCCTGTCCGGCCCATTTAGACTTGAGGAGAGGGGGAGGAAATGAAAAAAGGTTGAAGTGTTTGTCATCTCCATTACAGCCTTCATGATTCATGGTAGATTTGTCATGAAACTCATTCTACTTCTGGCCTGTTTACAGACAGAAGCAAATCTTCAACCATCATCTGTCTGACGCCTCAGAGGCCCCACATACTCATCACTGCCATTAACAGTTCAAATCATTGATTACAGCGGATCTTCTTTTAATGTCCCTTTTACTGAGGTGGAGTAAGTGCAGGGTTTTCCAACTACCACATATTACAATCCAGTTTCCTCCAATCATTTTGGATTTCTTGAATCATGCTCTTTCATAGTATCAGCCCATAGACATTTCATTGAGATGATGTCTCACTAATCTCTAAACTCTAAAGTTTGATGAATATAATATAAAAGTTATATGGATAAAAGACTCAACCAAAATAATACAACCAAACATTGTGTAACAAAAATGTTTGTGGTCTCTTTCATGACAGTGGGGAACTTTTTAATTTCAGTACCACAAGTGACCACTGGAACAAAGTGGCAGCATGCTTTCTTTCTTAATACAGAATAATATGCACATTGCCAACTTGTCTTATCAGTCTGATAACATGCCAGGCAAGATACTGAACCCCAAATTGATCTGTGTGCATGTATAAATGGTATGAATGATGTGTGATAGAGAAAGTGCTGCATGGAAGCACCTTATGATTGTGTGTGTAAATGGGTGAATGGCAACTGTATTGTGCGTTGAGTGGTCAGTATGACTAGAAAAGCAGCAATCACCATTAGGTAAGAAACTGAGTAGCCCCTGAACAGAATGCCGGTCCATTACAGCTGATTTACTCTACTACTCATTCACATTTACAGTAAACCACAGTTTTAAGGGCAATTTAAGAGTCTGATTAACCTGCATTTGTTTGGACTGTGAGAGGAAGCAGGAGTGAATGCCCAGGAGATGTAAACGGAAAGAAGACGTTGACTTCACACAGAAAGGCCTGGTTGGTTTGAACCCAGACCCCCTCTTGCTATGAGGCAACATAGTGCTCAGCACTGCAATACTGTGCCACCATACATGTCTGATTTCTGAGAGTGCAAATGTATACACAACGCAGCCCCCTCAAAAATTATTGTTTGGTGATCAGTCTTCTATTATTGTGCTACTACAGAGCTCTTGTTAATCAGATAATCAGTTATCTGAGAAAAATCTGGAAGAATTCTCAATGTTAAGTGTTTTAGTAAGGATAAAGTGCATACTGTTTCTTTCTTATTTGATAAGTATTCTATTTTGGGGTAACAGAAAAGATGGCTTCTCAAAGATGTTCCTGAACTTTTCTCACGCTAAAAAAGTGTACACGAATGTGTCCCAGTTATCTGAAGACTCGACTCTGAATATCCTGTAATTTCCTGTGTGTGTACATGTAATGTGTGAGCGTGTGCTCGTGGTTGCCTGCATGCATCCTGTGTAGGCAGATAGTGTAGGAGGAGTTGGATGAGGTGTCGGAGCAACATAAATAAGCAATCACAGAAGCAATAAGCTCCCTCTGAAGAGAACCAGATGTGTGCGGAGAGGTATCCTGGAAATGTTATTGCTGGGAGCACAAAGTCTCTCAAACATCCTCTTTAAATTCTCTGCAAGCTCGACACTTTTCTTTTCACGCTTCTTCGTCTGATGGCCTATTACATGGTGAAAACAGTGCCTCACAGTGCTTTCACTCCATCTCACAAGTCTCAGCCTCAAAGCATGTTAGTGAGACATTTCATTGCAAAGACTACAGAGTCTGTGGGAAGGGTTTCTGTTGTTTCTTTGAGCTTGAAGGAAGGCCGCTACAGTGCGGTGCAGGCTGGGTGAAGCTGGGATGTCCGAGAGATAAAGTTACTGTAAAAGCCATGAGCATGTGTAAACTAATCCATCCTCACCCAACTGCCGGGCATAGTCCGCAATCCACAGCATGTCTCGAGGCATTCCCTCCTCACTTCTGTGTCTACTCCCCTCGTACAGCTCCTCCATGAGGGAATTCCAGAGTTTACCATTTCTGCTACCGTGCACTTCATGTAATAATTTGTTACACAGAAATAATCACAAAGAGCTACACTTTTGTTTTACACACACAAAGAACAGAGTCATGTTTATCTGACATTATTGTTGGATGAACTACACAAAACAATACTGGTAAATAGCATATACTATTAAAGCATATACACCCCCTTCCCCATCTATCCTTCTTTAAACAGAACTCCCCCACTTAAAAGAGACACATCTACCATAACCTCTTGTTGGGTTAGTCTCCCTGTTATCATTGTCTATATTTGTAAATTTTAACTGTAAATTTGAAAGATGTTCACAGTCACTTAAAGTGACTCTGGCTCAGAGGCCCCCTGACACTGGAACTGTGCCCTGCAGGCCAGTGACTGATACGTCTATGATATTGCCTTGATTTGAATCATTCTTTATTGTTATATTTTTCTGATCAACTTGACAGACTCTGCTTTTAGTATATTTATTCCTTTACTGTAAATGTTGGATCTACAACTGTAACATACTGTAATGTAAATTTTACAGTTTGATATGTTGTTAAATCCTGAAGTCAAAAAACACTTTTTATAATGATAATTTTATCTTTGAATTTTCTCCTTTATGTCTCTTTCTCTAATTTAAATATTCACTCTTCTTGTAATGATGGCTGATGGTTGACCATCAGCGATTTTGCTTCAGTTACAAATTGCATTACAGCCACACTGTAACTGGTGATTATTTCATCAGCGTATCTTACGTCAATTCACCAAAGTAATTATCAAGTCCATAACACAGAAGTTAGAGAATGAGAAAGTGAATAACCACCTAATTTATTTATCTATTATTGTCCTTAGACTCCATAGAAGATGTATTAAAACAACAAAGGTCAACTTTTAAGAAGCTGGAACTTTGACTAATTGCTACATTTTGTTTTCAAATTGAGTATAGGGCTAAGCTGAAACTAGATGGATTGTTTTTTATAATTAACTTATAAATACATTCTATCAGTATTTTCTTGGATAATTGATTCATTGTGTGGTGGGGGGATGGGGGAGGGGGGGGGGTTGGTGTGAGTGTGTGGGGGGAACAGAGGACTGTTTTAAGGGGACATAACATTAAGTTAAAGATATTGGAGAATATTGTATGTCAATTGCTTTGTCATAAATCCTTCATTAGTTCATCGACTACAGCATAAGAGACCCGAAATTTAGCTTTAATGATTAATCAACATGAATATTTAGAATCAAATAAATTTCACATGTAAAAAAACATGATGAGATGCTTAAGATGCCAGTCATTTTACAATGAGGCTGCATTCATGGTGGCCATGCAGGTTGAGGTCATTCTTCAGGGAACAGTCAAAGGTCACGGCCCTCACCTGGACACTGGTGTCACATGTGCAGCTGACACGTGTCGTAAACAATGAGAATCACCTGAAACTTGTTTCTTGTCATCTATAGAACCTGAGCTGACAGGAATCGAATCAGCCAGTCATAGATAGAAGCGCAGCTTAAAGCCAAAGTTACTGTCCCAGATCTATCAAACCTAAATGGTACAGCAGCAGCACCCCCTCACCCCTCTACCCTACCCACGCCCCCATGTTCCCTTGTCTCAGTAAGGGTCAGAGGTTAAGTGTTGTCACATGGCCGGTATAGCCCCCCCTAATGACTGACAGGTGGGGACAAGAGCTGAATGACTCTGGCCATCAGACACTTGGGAGGCGACCACTGTGCAAACATGAAAACACGTGAAACTGTTATTCGATTCATGCAAACCAGAGATGGAAGAAGCTCTTGGATCTTTGACTCAATGATAAAGAATAAGACTTTGGTTTTTGTTTGCAGGAAATATTCAATAGTCAGTTGCTAAAAAGACTATTAAGCTTGTCATCAATGGAAACATTAACATTTGCATGAAAAAGAAAACAAAACAAAGGTATAAACTTGTGTCCTATTCATTAAACCATCGTTTAAGTATATTTTGCTACCTTCCATTTCCATTTAAAGTTAAATGTTAAATATCAAACGTCTCTGGTGTTCTCAGAAGGAAAATTAAGATAAGTTTCAGTCCCACATAGAGTCAAAAACTAACACCGGAGTTAAAAGTTGCCTGGACATTAAAAAATAAGGAATAGCATCAGTGACTTTAGGGGCCAATTCTCTTTGCATTGAGTATTTTTACTTTTGATACTGGAAGTACCTTTTCCTGATAATACCTACATATACTGAACTTACTTGAGGTTGTTTTTTAATAAGGGATCTGAATTATTCCTCCACCACTCTATCTTAGTTTCTACAGTTTGGCAGAAATAATTCATCATGATCAGATAAAAAACAAAAGTCAGAGTCTGGCTGTAACTGTCGCGCTGTGAAGCCATTTTGCTTCTCTCCTGGCAGCTGCAGGACATTTATTAATAGGATGTTGTTTCACAGTCTTGCCTGCACCGAATGTCTCAGTTGGAGTCATGAGGAATCGTAAACAGTCAAATCTACACCCGTGTAGAAAACATCAGTAAATGTGCTCTCATCGTATTAACCCATCTAAATGGGGAGCCTAGCTAACCTCTGCTATTACCCCTGACCAGAGAGCAATCAGACCCTGGCGAGCTTCGCCAGACTGGTGTATTTTTAGAAATCTCATCAACACACGGTGATTAGCAGCAATTCGGAGTGTGTATGTATGCAGTCATATAGTGAAAACCACAGGGGGGCGACTTTGAGGCTGTAACTGGGGAGGAACTGGGTTGGTTTATTTCTGGAGCGTGTGTTGCTCTGGTCCAGGCCGGGACGAACAGCTGAGCATGTGCCAGTGCAAGGGCAAGCCATGATGTCTGTCACTGTAGTGATGGCCAGATGCAGGTTGTGATAATCAACATCGGTGCTGACCTTCAGTCTGAGTGCACATACTCAGTAACACAATCCCTGCAGTGTGTGTGTGAGTGTGTTTCTCAGCCTTTTATTACTGCTTAACTTTCATTTGTCTCCTTGAGAAACTTCAAAACTCTATTACACAGGAGAAAAACCACTAAGGTCCTCTACTCTGTCATTGTGTGATTGGCTCAAGTTATTACCAAAGCAAATTGGGTTAGAAAACCACAGTCCTCTTAATCATCTGAGCAGCAGACGGGGGCTGAGAAAGATCAAAAGTGAGGCTGGCCAATGTTTTTCATGTTTAACCAACTTGCAACCAGAGGCCTTCATCAAAATCAATATGTAAAGGTCTGTGGGGAGACAAATGACAGGGAGCGCAGCAGGATCCGCCTAAAGGGGTTTGTGGTCAGTCAATTATTTCAACACATACATCATCGCCACATGGGATTTCTCAGTGTTGCTCTCATGTATACTGTTGGGCTTTGGGTCCATTATGGTTTCAAACATTAACTAGTCAAGTATCTCTTTTATCCTTTCATGTTGTCACATCGTTTGCTGTTGTGAATATTTTGAATGAAACAGTACATATTAATTCGATGCACAGCTGCTCTTCCCTTCGGTGAGTCAGCCCAGGCTCTGGAACTTAAGTACAAATATTTACAAAGTGTCTAACCCGCTGTGATTTGTGTGAGTGTAAATTACATGAAGGTGCCTGAAAAGAGCCGAATATACAGCATGTAGAACTGAATGTGACGCTCCAATGAGCTGTTCAGTGTTGAGCTTCAATGAATGACTGGCTCTCTCTGGTGGTCAATTTAGGCACAGCTCAGAGGCTGTTTCATCTGAAGTCAATTCTGCAGGCAACCGTGTAAACCTGGACAAAACATAGAAAGTCGTCCTGAGACTAAATGAAAACTCAGTCTTGACACATACATTCATCTTCCTTAGGACAAAATCAAAAAGGGCCACGGACACAAAACAACCACAAAACACACAACACAACCACAAAAAGACACAGGTAGGAAAAGACCTGCTGGCAAACCATTTTATTTTGTACAAAATAAATAGCAAATTCAAATATATTTGTTATGTAAACTGCATATACAACCAGTCAGAAATGGTCAGCTACAGTATGAAACCTATGTTAAAGAATAAACAGCACATCCATATCTGAATGTAATGAATCAAATCCATAAAAGAAAAGGTTCGGCCTTTGATTCAAACTTTGGAGGTGAAGTTACACCACATGTAAAAGTAAACAACATTTGAACAAAAGGGAAAAGCAGATCAGCATGATATCAACAGCTTTTGACAAGAGCCTAAGCTTCATCTGCCTCGAGCCGTGCAGTTGATGTTCAACTTGTCAGACAATCAACCTATGAGGCCATATCGACACTTGTTCACTTTCCTACTCACACACACATGTTCAGTCACGTCGTTTCACTCAGATTGGAAAACCAGTCCAACAGAACGCCCCCAGCTTACATCTGACACCATCAGAAACAGTCTCCTCATCAGGAGTCTCCAGTCATGATGGACATAAACTCCACCTGGTTTACTGGATGATAGAAAGACAGAGAGAGAAAATTTAGGCAGAAAATGACTTTGCACATTAATACTCAGTGAGAAGAAATTCAGAGGAAGAGTCAGAGATTGCCTTGACAGTTAACCTGCACATAAGTGAGAATAAAACAGTGAAAACTAAGTAGGTCAAATAAATTGCCCTATTCAGTCTGACCAACCCACTAGACCTTAAGATGTTGAGTTTGCTTTCAGTCGAGAACAAATTAATTCTGTCAGTCAAGAATCACTTAATTGGTTATTGTTTCAGCTCTACTGTCATATCAAAGGACAAGCGACACCGGTTTACAGGCTCAGAATCGTACCCAGCCTTATTTGAGTCCACAGTCCCAGACTACACATAATACACAATACAAACAATTCCTCTCAAATCAGAATGTAAAATCAAATGTATTATGACATTAAATGTGGATAACAATGTTGTACAAATAAATCAATGTTTGTTAATGTTTACAGCAGGAAGACCTGTATGCACATTATAGTTCTAATAAGTATAACCGCCACATAGCAATTTATTGGTTTATTGACTTAGTGCTGTTTGTCGGACCCCTATTGGCTGTCTGGGGTGTTGCACATCTACAGATGACTCGCCTTCAACTGTGAACTGACTTTAAATATGTGTTGATATTTGTCTGTATTAGATTTTAGAGGTGGAAAAATGCAAAAGCTTGAATTTGTCTGAATAGCAGGCATGACAACCTGTTTGTTTTATTAAAGCAAATAAGTGTAGTTCTATTTTTAGAAGCTGCTGTTGAGGCTGTGGTGTGGTGAACTGCTGCTGTTACACCCAGTGATTGATAATTCCCCAACCTCAAACAGTAAAGAATCACATCTGTATCATTTGTACTGTCTGCACCACTTAGCCTGATGTTGACTGGAAATATGATTGAAGCCTCAAGTCTTTTTACTGATAAACGGGGCAAAAATAAATCTGTTTTCAGAAAGGACGTATCACATCTTTCTGCTCCTAGATTTTAACAGACATGTTACCTGTCCACGTATCTACCTCACTTAATTATAATTCAATACAGTGTTTTTGAAAATGGTGGAAGGCTCCCCATATATTTTATGTGTTGGTTTCTTTTAGTGAAAACAGTTGCATACTCTCTCCATCTCCGTCTGTGTCAAACTCATCAATCATGCTGCGCAGCTCCTCATCACTGATGTTCTCCCCGAGTTCTCTTGCCACACGCCTCAGGTTCCTCAGGTTGATCTTTCCTGATTCGTCATCATCAAATAACTTGAAGGCTTTCACGATCTCCTCCTTTGGGTCTCGCTCCAGGATGCGATCAGTCACTGTGAAAAGAGGTGTTCAAACTGCGCGTCATGATTCATCTCACTCCCTTTCTGTCTGTCTGTAGAGTTCAATTTGAGGTGAAAGCCAACTTACCTACGTCATTGAAATCCTCAAAAGTTATTTTTCCATTTCCCTCTCTGTCATAGTCTTTAAGAATCTTCAGAACGTCCACCTTCTTCACCTCGAAGCCGAGTGCACGCATTGCCACCTGTTAGGAATCGTCATAAACTAAATTATGTGGCAAAACATAAGTATTTGGACATTTCTTAATTCATTAATTAATCACAGATACATTTAAAACCCCTTTGTCCATGACTCAGTGTTTCTTAGATAGGCTGAGCATTCACAAAATTTCTCAAACCAACAGTGTGTTAGAGAAGTATCTAAACAGATCTCATGAGCCCTAAACCTTCACTTTGTACAGCTTAGATTATCTTTTCTATTTTAGTAAACGGATATTTAAAAGGCATCTTAACCTCTGAATATGATATATCATTTTTATTACCATTATTCATGATGTCTGTCCCACCGAATTAAGAAATTTGTTCTGTGATTTGGTGTCATTACTTGTTTTTGAGAGAAATTTATCCTGATTACAGTTGGAGCCAATATTGAGTTCAAATTAAATTTTTTCAAATATACAGGGTTGACATTTAATGGCACTCTAACCTTCAGTTCGTGGTAATTGATTTCTTTGTCTTTGTCGGTGTCAAACAACTCAAACGCCTCTTTGATTTCATGTTTCTGGTCTTCGGTGAGCTCTCTCCTCTTCCGACGTTTGGCTTTGTCTGCTGCAAGGTCAGTTCTAAAAATATAAATGTCCAGTGTTAAAGTGCAATATAGTAAAGTACATATTCTGTGAAACAGTCTGGAATTATGCTTATAATTCAACCATCATAACCCCATCAAAACAGCTCTAGACCAAAAAACACTAATTCTGATCTGTGTCCCCGGGTGACACTTGTAACCATCTTTTCGTCTTATAGATAAATAACGAAATTAAAGGTAAAATGCTGGCAACTTCGGGTCACTTCAAACCATTACCTAAGGTTCCTTTAGCAAATCAGTGTAAAGAACGCAATACAAAACGATAAATGGTTTGCAAGGACTGCAGCAGAAATCCCTGCAGAGCATTTACTGTAAGAGCTTCTTGAAAGGGAACCACGGAGTTTTACAGCAGCCATGAGACTCACCAAGTGGGACTTAGTGAATATAAGTAAACAACAGCAGCTCGTTTCACGGAACAGTTTTCAAACAGCCAGACGTGCTAACGCTAGCTAACACGGAGGAGGGAGACTTGTTGGCGCATTAAACCGAGCCGTTGTGGAGGAATGAAGACGGAGCACGGCAGACAGGCTGTTTACCTGAGAGACAAACTCATGTTCCCTGAGCTGGAAGATGTTTGAAATGTTTAAATCAACCGTTGCTGCCGCTGAACACGACGGAGAGGACAACACTACAAATCCGTTTATCCCCGCCTTCACACTAGCCTCCTATTGGTCGGTGGTTGCCAAGCAGCAGCAAAGTGTTATCGGATTGGTTTAGGTCTAAAGCCATTCACTTTTTTCCGTCCAAACTTTATTGAAAGTTAACTACAGTAAACAAAGACAAACCTGCCCTGTTGTAGATAAAGACCATATACAGTCTATATTATAGACTGTACATAACCTTAGATAAAGACCATGTACTGTATATAAAGTTGCTGATATGAACCATATAGGCTGTATTTAAACTTGCAGATATATACCATATACTTTATATAAACTTGCAGATATAGACCATAATAGATCTACCTAGCAATCAGACAAGCATGAACAGGCATGTTTAATTCTGCACATGTTTAATTCAAATAGTTAAAAACAAAGTCAAAAGGGTGCTACAATGTTTTGGGCTTGACACATTTCAAACTTGCTATTAAATACCACCTTTTGTATGAATGCACGTGTGTATCTGAATTTGTGATCAGTTATGTGATGTTTATCATTACACCCACATTGATAAGTAAAGATAAAATATTATTATGATTTCTTCAAATTACTGCTTTACAAAAGTGCTTTTACCAAGAAAAGTTAAGGCTTTATGATACTGTATTGGCATGTCCATTATTGTTTCAGATCATAGCCTCCAACATACAAGTCCAACATACACAACATAATGAACTAGCACTGTATATACCAATATGTGCAGGTTTGCGAAATCTTAAAAACTGCTTTGACTGTAGAAATATTTTAACTACTGGGCACCTATTCTATCTTTACATGGTATGTGTATGACCTACTGACAATTTTCTGGACATTTAGGATGAAACCATGAAAGAATCACTTTACTCATTATGGAAATACTATAATATGAATTTTACAAGTTAAAGTATGTTTATAAATCTTGCAAGAGAAAACACAGAGCATGTCTGTTTCTCCATAACTGCGTTTGCAGCAGCAACAACAACAACAACAATAATAATAATAATGAAGCTGCTTTGTCACTCACCTATTAAATCACTTATATATCATGAAATGTAGAATTTAAACATTTCATAGACATTTTACACATCGTAGACAGTACATTTATAATCAGCGTTGTAACAGTTCCTCTGAATCAAGACTGTGGTATCACTGACATCTGCTGGTCATTGTTGAACATTGCATTTGATGTGCCACAACGAAATAATTGTCAGGTGGAATATCGACCTCCTGACCCCGGCTCTTGTTATCCAGATAGCTAGTGCCTAGTCAGACTGCAGAGAGATAAAGGCACCAGAAACACACTTCAGACACCTTATGGTTTATTCAAGTAGGACTGATTGAAACATCCAATCATCTCTCCTCCATGTTCTTCACTTAAAGCATGGTCGCCCTGGACTCCCACTTCTTTGTATTACTTTCCTGAACTACAAGCATAGCCAGATCAAACCATTGCATGTGCATCTTATTTTTAAAAAGATATTAAAGCAACACTCTTTAGACTACATCATTTGCTACCTTTATGTGTTTCTAGGTTTCAGATGTTTGAAATCTGGAAGATCTGGCAACACAGTGTACATCAGAGGTGTCCTGAACAAAACTAGGAGGAGCAGAGTGTTTCTGGGAGTAGTCATAAGCTCTCCACTAATAAGTCTGCAGTTGTACAAAGCACAGTGGTCTCTTGTGCTGCCTGTCAAGAGGCAGGAGTTGGGGGTAGGGCATCAAAGAACCAAGGATAAAAATTCGGAAACTGGCATGGGTTTAGTCTCGTTCATATATACATACTAATATATATATATATATATATTTATAATTCAAGGCAAGAACCTGAGGCTATAAATTAATAATAAGGAGGGATATTTTGTTGTATACAGGTGCATCTCAATAAATTAGAATAACATGGGAAAGTTTGTTTATTTCGATAATTAAATTCAAAAAGTGAAACTCATATATTATATAGATTCATTACACACAGAGTGAAATATTTCAAGCGTTTATTTCTTTTAATTTGGATGATTATGGCTTACAGCTAATGAAAACCCCAAATTCAGTATCTCACAAAATTAGAATATTGTGAAAAAGTTCAATATTTGTAGACTCACGATGTCCCACTCTAATCAGCTAATTAACTCAAAACACCTGCAAAGGTTTCCTGAGCCTTTATATGGTCTCTAACGCTGGTTCAGTAGGATACACAGTCATGGGGAAGACTGCTGACTTGACAGTTGTTCAGAAGACAGTCATTCACACCCTCCACAAGGAGGGTAAGCCACAAAAGGTCATTGCTAAAGAAGCTGGCTGTTCGCAGAGTGCTGTATCCAAGCACATTCATAGAGAGTTGAGTAGAAGGAAAAATGTGGAAGAAAAAGGTGCACAAGCAACAGGGATAACTGCAGCCTTGAGAGAATTGTGAAGCAACGGCCATTTAATTGTTAATTGAATTTGGGGGAGATTCACAAGGAGTGGACTGAGGCTGGAGTCAGTGCATAAAGGGCCACCACACACAGACGTATCCAGGACATGGGCTACAACTGTCGCATTCCTCGTGTCAAGCCTCTCCGGAACCAACGTCAGAAGCGTCTTACCTGGGCTAAGGAGAAAAAGGACTGGAGTGCTGGTCAGTGGTCGAAAGTCCTCTTTTCAGATGAAAGTAAATGTTGCATTTCATTTGGAAATCAAGGTCCCAGAGTCTGGAGGAAGAGTGGAGAGGCACAGAATCCAAGTTGTTTGAAGTCCAGTGTGAAGTTTCCACAGTCTGTGATGATTTGGGGAGCCATGTCATCGGCTGGTGTTGGTCCACTGTGTTTTATCAAGTCCTAAGTCAACTCAGCCGTCCACCAGGACATTTTAGAGCACTTCATGCTTCCTTCCGCTAAGAAGGTTTATAAATGATGATTTCATTCTCCAGCAGGACTTGGCACCGGCCCACACTCCCAAAAGTACCAATGCCTGGTTTAATGACCATGTAATAATAATAATAATAATAATAATAATAATAATCACTGTGCTTGATTGGCCAGCAAACTCGCCTGACCTGAATCCCATAGAGAATCTTTGGGGTATTGTCAAGAGGAAGATAAGAGACACCAGACCCAACAATGCAGACGAGCTAAAGGCTGTTATCAAAGCAACCTGGGCTTCCATAACACCTCAGCAGTGCCACAGGCTGATCGCCTCCATGCCCCGACGCATTGATGAAGTAATTCTTGCAAAAGGAGCCCCGACCAAGTATTGAGTGCATATATATGAACATACTTTTCAGTAGGCTGACATTTCTGTATTAAAAATCCATTTTTCTATATGTATTATTCTAATTTTCTGAGATACTGAAGTTTGGGTTTTCATTAGCTGTAAGCCACAATCATCAAAATTAAAAGAAATAAATGCTTGAAACATTTCACTCTGTGTGTAATGAATCTGTATAATTTATGAGTTTCACTTTTTGGATTTGAAATATCGAAATAAATCAACTTTTCCATGATATTCTAATTTATTGAGATGCACCTGTATATATTGAATATCAAAGCCACCAATCAGGAGTAGGCAATGGAAATCCAGGACTACACCAGGAAGATGGCCCCAAAGGAGGAGGAGGAGGAAGAGGAGTAACAATCATGGAAGGACAAGCCGCAGACAAATAGAGGAAGTGGCTGATATCAAGAGGACCTACCAGTGGCTGGAAAAGGCTGCTCTGACAGAAAACACAGAAGCACTTATCGTAGCAGCACAAGAACAGGCCCTAAGTACAAGATCCATAGAGGCCAGGGTCTATCACAGCAGACATAGCCAAGGTGCAGGCTGTGCAAAGATGCTCTGTCTGTTTAGTAGAAATGCACAGAGTTGAGCCTCCACTATATTGACTGGTGCTAGCTGGTTACCATGCTAACTTTAGTTGTAGCAAAGAAATTCTGAACTGGTTTCTGAGCCAGCCCAACCAGGAAGGGGGCAGCAGTCTTCCCAACGTGAATGAGGAAACCAACATGAAATGTTGTTTTTGTGCCAAAAACGAAATATACATTTTTATCTCAAGAAGTCAACCAAGAAATCTTCAAATGGTTTTACATTAAATCTGCAGGAACTCTCAGGCTTAGAATCGGTTACAACTGAAAGAGAAGCAGTCTCAAGTCAGGGAACCGGATGTTCCTCTTTTTAAATGCTAAGATTGTGCTTTGAAGTCTAACCCATGCTGTCTGTAGCCCCATCATCTGCTGCTAACTGCTGTTTGTCACTGGATTATGTGTCATGCTTGCTGAAAGCCATCTATCAAATGTTGTGTGTGAAAAAAGCCAAGATGCTGCGCTGCACCTTCGATTGTAAAAGACAAACAAACAGATTCTAAATGGCATTTTATCAATGAGTTAACAATAATTAAGAAAACAATGTGATATCTACATCTCGGTGTGTAAAGGAATGAACTTTGATGCTGATACACTGATAAGTACACAGCTGTTAATGTTGGCTAGGTAGTAATTCCAAAAAGTAATACAGAACCTATATTAACTCAATGTTCTGAGCAGTCAGAAATATCAGAAAATCAGCTCTGTGGATTTTGACTTATTCCTCTGTTTCCTCTTACCATCATCTAATAAGTCTTAGTAAACGTATGGTAGACAGGCATTTCTGAGAAACACTTATCGCAGTTATCCACCTTATCCACCAACAAATTCAGCCTGTTCAAAGTCTTTCATCCTTTGTTGACCCCTGACATCCTTTTCACCACTATCATGTATTTCCCACAGAGTTCTCAGCAGCAGTGACAGTCCTGTGTAAAGTAGGTGCCGCCGGGTCTCTGCTTATCTCACAGTGCATCTTCTGTCTCACATGTGCGTGGTGAGATAGATGGTGGGAGAAAAGTTTTATCTCACCTCAGGACAAAACTATTGTCTTTGACTTGTTCTCTCCCACCACATTTCCTCACTGTGTTCAGTAAATTCCCAAGATCAATGGATGTGAATATTATCACATGGTGAGGGTCATGACCTGATTCCTTGACAGGCACAGACTCTTTGCAGACTGCAGTAATGGATAAAGTATTCAGGTCCTTTACTTAGGTCAAAGTTCAAAAGCAGTGACCTCAACACACACAGTTACCAGTAAGAGCATGTAGGGAAATGACAATGTAGTGGAACTACACAGGAGACATATGAAACATTAAGTATTTTTTTTGTCAGAGGTGAAGAGCCAATGATTTAATTTTTAATAATGTGATATTAATGATATTTTATCCCACCATAGGTATTTTATTTAATCTTAATCTGAAAAGATATAAATAAATGCAACTGTGACATAAATATAGTTGAAAAAAAGGGCAATATTTATTTCCTAACTGAAGTAGCAGAAGGTAGAAATACTCCATTAAAAGTAGCCTAAAACTGGCTAAACGACAAATTTATCTGCAGATTATTGATACAGTGTTCAACCAAAGTGAGCTGTAAAAGAGGAGTTTGGTTTAAATGTCCTGAAGCAAACTGCTAGGTGTGAAACCAACACTACTCTCTTTCTTTATGGAAATAGTTTTGTATTTATATAGCGCTTTTCTAGTCTTGATGACCACTCAAAGCGCTTTACAGTACAGTTTCACATTCACCCATTGACACACACATTCATACAGTGCATCTATTCGCAGCACTTTGATATTCCAGGGGCGCCATTCAGGGTTCAGCATCTTGCCCAATGACAATTCGGCATGCAGATGGGTCAGACTAGGGATCGAACTGCCGACCTTCAAGTTGGAGGACGACCACTCTACCCCTCAGCCACAGCCTCCCACAAGATCAGATAAAATGGCCAACAGAAAATAAAAGACCACTGTGAACAACATGAACTGGAAAAAATATATATATACAATATGTATGCAACAACATTGTGAACACCGTAAAGTTCAAGGGGGATCAGGATAACCAGACTAGAGATCATATCTGAAAAAGACGTCGTGGCAATGATCCAATTCTTGTTGAGATACTTCACATAAAGATAAAATGTCAACCTCATGGAGGCACTAAAGCAAAAGTTGTCGATCACCAAAGTCAGAAGGAATCCTCCATGGGATCAGTGAATATTGATACAGTTTCATAGTTGTACATCTTACAGCGTATAGGAGATATTTCAGTCTGGATGTTGGACTGACAGACACTCACATTCTCAGAACATGGGAGGGACTCCCAAACACAATTTTCATAAAATGTTTGTGCAGTAAGACAATGCTGGTTCAACATAAACTATTGGATATTAAACAGACATGTGAGGTCAAAGACATAAGCAGACTCACTGCTGCTGTCCTGTGTTTGAACTCCTGCTGTCCTGTCTGCCGGGTTGCCATCTCTCAGACAGAGGCTGTGTTTCATTCCTCTCCTGCCAGAGTGGTCTTGAAGTTAGTTCTTGTTGCGGAGGTGAACATGGGGAGGGGGCATGATGACCGAAGCGTGTGTTTACCTTATCCAGAACCAGCAGGCTAAACAGAGGCAGCTTTTTGAGTAAGCCACATGTAAGCATGCTGCTCAGAACAGAACAGTCAACATTCAGTCTGTGTATGTGTGTGTGTGTGTGTGTGTGTGTGTGTGTGTGTGTGTGTGTGTGTGTGTGTGTGTGCGTGTGTGTGTGCGTGTGTGTGTGTGTTTCCGGTCCTGTTTGAGGTGGACTGTTTAAGTCGGAGGGGGCAGGGTGAAGTGAGGTACAGGCCTGGCCTCAGAAAGCAGCTTCTGTTCTTACCTTGACAGAGTTTGATTCAGTCTTTTCCGTAAAATTCCATTGAGTAAGTATTGTGCTGTTAACATTGCCTGAAGCTTAAGACGACTATAACAAACCCAACCAAATGCAGGATCCTTAAAAATAAAGTCCATACTATAAACTGGTGGTATTATTCTTCACCCCAGACAAGGCAACTGAACAGTGAGTGAGTTTCAAGTGATTTCAACATCAGACATAAACTATGTTTGACAAAGGCCTGTGACTTGGATGGTAGAAGAAATTGGTTGTTGCTCAATGGGCTGATCATTCAATCCGAAAAATTCCCCTGAACCCAGGTGGCCTCCAGAAGTAGTAGTGATCCAAAGTGGCGGCCTTTTACAGGCCAAAAGAAATCAACATAAACTCAGTGTTCACAGTCAATAAGAAATCACTGCAGGGAAGTGAACTGGCTAACTGTATCCATATTATCAATTTACATGACATTAATTTAAGCTGGTGTTGTGAAAACTTACAGTTATAGTAGACGTATAACCTTAACCCAAAACGTTTAGTGTGTTTAAACAGTTTTGACTTGTGGTGCTATGCCTGCAGTTTTTGGTTGAGATGACCTGTAAAAGTGTAGTTATGTAGGCATGTATCATCAAGTCAAGGTGACGTCATCTGAATCCAATTACTTGTGATTCTTGTGGTGGCCTAATGGCGACATTACAAAAAATCGTGTTAAATACAGAATGACCCCTAGTCATTAGGGACAACTAGCCTGGCACAACTAGCCCCTGTTGTGCCAGTTATGCACAAAGAAGAACTGTTAAAGACAATGTTCCACATTACTCTCCAGAAGCCATTACAACGATCATGGACAACCTCTACGTTGACGACCATTTAAAGTCTGTGTGCATTGCATATGAAGCTAAGGCACTATGCAAAGAGTTGATGAACTTGTGTAAAAGAGGTAGTATTCGGCTAACCAAATGGATCGGCAATGACAAATCAGTATTAAACACCATTCCTGAGGAAGGAAGAGCCACAGAAGTTAAAGATTTAGATCTGGATAGAGACCACATGCCTTGAAAGAGCATTAGGTGTGGCCTGGAAAGTTGAAGAGGATGCTTTCGGTTTTCAAGTGACACCAAAGAACAAAGCACTCACCAAGAGGGTTTGATCAGCTTTATGTGCGATCCATTAGGATTTATCGCCCTATATGATATCATTGTTAAACCCCTCTTGCAAGAGTTGTGCACGATGAAGATTGGATCGGATTATAAGATTCCTGTCACCTACCATCAGCTCTGACTGAAATGAGTAGATGGTTTAAAGCAAATGGAAAATATCAAATTCCCAAGATGCATCAAACCAAAAACCTTTGGAAAAATTAAAGAAGCCCAACTCCATAACCTTTGTGATGCAAGTGACAAAGGCTATGGAATGGTAACTTACCTGTTGCTGACAAGGTCAGAAACATTTCACGTTCCTCATGAGAAAGGCACGATTTTCACCTTTAAGACAAATAACGATCCCCAGAATTGAACTGTAAGCTGCAGTGTTAGCAGTAAATATTGGCAAAAATGTTGAGAACCAAACCAAGACTTGCGTTTCAGAAATCAATGTTAAAAAACATGAGAAATGACTCCAAAGGATTACAAACATCTGTGGCACAAAGAGTTGGTTTCTTTTAGATAAAGCTGAGCAGGGCGCTTAGGAATGTGTGTCAAAACATACAAGCACAAGGGAAGGACTCAGAAAAACGTTAATAGAATGTGAAATGACAAAGTTGAAAGAATCTCAATATAATAAAGCCGGGGAGGGCGGGAGTGGATGAACCGGATTAAAAAGTAACTGCCCGCACGGGATGTTCTGAAAGAAAGGGAACCGCAGTCGGTCATTTTTTAAGAAACAAAAATCATAAGCCACAGTCCACTACCTGCTCGGAAGCAACCAGTAGACAGACACAATCAGAGAGCAGCTGGTGAATGCAGAGGAGTTTTAGCAGTGAAAGGTGGTGGAGACCAAAAACAGATACAAAAGAGAGCGAATACTGGACATAGATTCATCAGATGAACACACACATCATTCCACATGAATCTTTATGGTGCTCTGTAACTCCAGGATATGGAAATAAGAAACTGATAACAAGGAAATAAGAGTTTGTTACTGTGACAACAGCTCCACACAAATTTTAACTGAGCTCAGAACAACTAATATCCAGGTTTGTGTCAAATCCTCAAATTTCTATTTTCAAATAATTTAGGTGAGGCCAAGGCTTTAAAAGGAGACACTTAATTTGATTTGCATTTGTTAATAAACAATACAACAAGAGTAAAATGCAAGGTGTTAACAATACTAAATGCTTCATAACCACTGACTCTTAAAAAACATGAACTGTGAAGGGTACTTACTACATGTAATTAAAGTTTCTGGGGTGGGTCAGCATGTGAAAGTCTCAGTGTTAGACATGTGTGTGTGTGTTCATGTCATTAAACCAAATGCTCCTGAACCCCACCCTGTGCTTACAAAGACCCCCTGTCCACACTCTGCACATGTGGGTTTGTTCAATTAAAGCTGCAGTAGTACTCTTACTCTGGTAGATTATATCATGAGATAAGGCCTACCCTCATGAATGGAAATGGGTTAGACAATGTCATCCTCAGTACGTCGAATATCATGATAGCCAGTGAACTACCGCCTTAATACCTGAGTCCTTTGTGACACTCCATCACAATGTATAAAGGAGAACACAGAAGGTTTTATAGTCGCTCAAGGGAAACCGGATATAGTGATCACCGTTTCTATGGCTCAAAAAGCTTTGGACAGAATCGTTCCTATACAATGCTGCTTAAGTATTTCGGTTATTGTGATCAAGTAGTCTGCTTACAATGATCATTTTGGGGTGAGCAGTCGAGTCAGTGCACGATGTGATATTGCCCTTATCTTAAAAAACGCCTTTACTTTCTCTCAAATTCTTGGATTATCATACAGAACCTATGCAATTTGGCTATAGTAATCAACTGATTATAGTGATCAATTTGGCCCTGGATAAACGTGATCACTAAAAACATTTTCCACTGTAGTGCAAATGCAACCAAACCTACTTAAGACATTTGGAACATAGCCATTGATGCGGGTGGAGCGCTTCTCAGTGGGTTCTGAGGGCACATCCAACTTAAAAGTTTGAATACTCTCTTAGTGAGTGTATCTTAGAGTCTCCCTGTGCAAAAAGTCGGCTACATAAAGAAAAGATCTTCCCAATTTGGTTTTGAAGAACTTGACTGGCCTGTTCAGAGCTCCAAATCATAGTGATGAAACACCTCTAGGACGAACTGTTGAAAAAGTTATAACTTGAAGTACAAGCTTTAAAAATAACAAATAAGTCAGGATCTTGAATAATAATAATTTAATTTAATAGTCTGAAATGGGCAATTTCACTTTGGATTCCACTGACAAGAATGGATGGTGTGACAGGTCCGGGTTGAACATTTGGGTGAAGGCCTGAAAGCTGAAGAGTGGAGGCTGTTTGAGCTTCACAATAATGAATTTGGAATGCCCAGCTACCTCATATGGCTGCAATATTTTACATTCCACAAGCTGTTGGCTATTTAATATACTAAATAAAAATGGACAGTGTAGACAGGTTTGTTATTCTGCTAGTCTTAGCTGCTTTTCCTCCATCACACAACCCCTCCTACTCTGACTAAAGCTCATTAAGTTGATGACAAGATTTACTCTCTCCTACAAACCTCTTCTTCAATCATTCCAGCTGGAAGCCTTACTGCTGACCTTTTCAACTCTTTATCACTTTAACCTTTTGCTGGGAAAACTCAATGACCGCACCGATGGAGCAGTTTATGGTGCAGCTTTAGCAAAGTGAGCAGGAGCTGTGCATGTGGGTTGTTTGTCTTCACAGCCCAGAAACAGAACCATGGGCTCCACTGTAAAAAGGGACAATTCACAGAAAGTTAGAGCATCACAGAGGAAAATGTTGCTGTTTATCAGTAATCAGTATATTAATGAAATTATCAAATTTATTCAGGGTGATTGTTCTCCATGACATTACGAGCAACACTTGCTGATCTCTGGAAGAGAAGCTCTGCTGTGAAAACAGTGCAGGATAATGCATGAGTGGTAGTCAGAGTACATACCGGGATGGACGCCACCTACTGGGAGCGCTTCTGCTGACAAGCTCTTCTGCTGACAAGCTCATTTGCAGTGCAAGTCGGGCCACTAACACTATGCCAGCAAAGCAAACCTAACAGAGTGAACCAGTTTGCTAACTGCACCACTGTATTTCAGTGAGCAGTGTCTTTTGACTTTATGATGCTATATGCACATACTGACTTGATTATAACTCTACAATAATGTGTCAACAAATCAATATAATGCAACACCAAGGCATCCCTAATGCTAACATACATCTGCTACATGGCTAAGGCAGTAGAGCAAGTTGTCCACAAAGCCATCCCTGGCCAGGACCTACAAATTGCCCCTGAAATACTGTATGTAGTGCAGTACTATACAATTATGAAGACATTGAGCCAACAGATATTAAAAACTATCTGTAGAGCTGAGTTCTGATCTGGTTCATTGCTACAGCTGACTCTGTTCGATCAGCACAGCTTTAAGATCAGATCATGTGTTTTTCTCTATTTCTTTCCTTATTGTGCAGGTTTCTTTTGATACTAGTACATGTCATGGTGGAAGGTAATTTGTTACTTGCCATTGAAAGACTGTGGGTAGTGTTATAAAACCAGCCACATGGTATGAGTTACATCAAAGCAGCCATTAACTTTATAAGTAAAGAGAAACAGCCCAGACACAATGAACAATCAGTGAATGGTGCACACGCCACGAGTGCCACGTCTGCAACCATATCGCACACACACACCTCTGTCCTCAAACCTCCAGCTCCTACATTCAACCAACACTTAGGAAGACACTGAATTTGAAAACCAAGGTTAACGAAAAACATTTAAACTGCATGTTCATTTTAAAATACTGACAAAGTCTCCAGGAAAATTGAGAGATTAATTGTGTAATTGGTCATTTCAATCCAAGGTAGTGTTCCGTCTTTTATCATTTTTGTTTTAGTAATGTCCTCAGTAACCCTGAGAAGCTGTTAGCTTTAAGACTAAACTGTTTGACATTTGGCTCCATGCCTCCACAGTCTTGATCAAACTGTCACTGTAATGGTCGTTTACCCCCAAAACAACAGATGTGCTGGATTAAGACACTGTAAAGGGGTAGGTATAATGGGAATGTACCATATTAATCAGATGATATGATGCCAAGAGAGAGATAAGAGGATCGATGGGGAGAGAGGAATGGATGAATGTAGGGGGAATGTGATAATGAGTGTAATTAATTATTGGGTGAGTGTGTTGTGAAACATTCTCCACAGCATGTGGTTTGTCTGAGAGGGGACCAACCCAACACCCGGGAACTGTTCCTAATTAGGCGTTTGACTGACTGCACAGACGCCAACAGAAGAAGAGCTTCCTCTGGGACACGTCCCATTCAGCTGTCAGTTTCTTACGGCCTTGTTTTAACAAACTGTCGCATGTGAGGTATGTGACATGTGTACACAGGTGTTCGGTAAACAACAGGAAGGTATATTGAAGTTTGGCAGCTGATTTAAATTGCATATCATCAACATGGTCAGCAGTTGGTGTCGCAATAGCTCTGGAAATGTTTCAATTTCGAAACTTGATATATCTGACGTTGTTTCCCAGTGCTGGTTTGGAACTGATGATTAAAACATATTGCAATAAAGTTCAATATACACACTAAGCGACTAAACACTGAGGTGCTTAGGTGAATCATGTGACTGGTCACTTTCAGGAAACAGACAGAAACATCAGGTGTTTGTGGAGCGATGCGGAGACTGGAACATTCCATACATTAAAACGTGAAAGAAATGTTTCCATTATTCTCTCCACAACTGTGTCCCAATTCAGATGCTGCCTCTGTAAGAGGGTGTTTTAGAAGACGGATTGTGCAACAGCAAGTGACTAGAAGCAGCATTCAATCCCCAGGCTACAAAGAATCCAACAGGTGAAATCTCCTTAGGCCATCCTACTCCAGGATTCATCACTAACCAGGGACAAAACGTTTTTCAAAAGAAAATGAAAGAGAGTGACGAGAAAAAAATGTCAGAATTAAAATGTAGGTATGAGGCCAACTCTCACTTAGGTTTGGTTGTCGTGAAGATCGCGTCTTGGTTTATTTTATCTCCACCAAGGAGTATATGTTGTCACCTCTGTCCGTTTGTTTGTTCTAGGATACACAAAAACAAATGAACGCCTTTCTATTAAACTAAGTGGAAAGATGTGATGTGGCTCAGGCAATAATTAATTGGTGTGCTTCCAAATAAGGGGGTGGATGTAGGATTCTTTGTTTCAGTTCCTTTAAATCACACGTTTTTCAACATTTTCACTGATTTGCCACACAATAATTCATGGATATTGATGAAAAAAATCAAGGTGATATCTGTGTGAAATTTGGTGGAGCTTGATTGAATTTAAGGGGACTGTAGTTTATAGCCTGGCTTGAACTCCCTCGTGTTTTTGCACACTCTTCTGAAATGATAAGGTAACCAGATGTCTGCCTTAAGCTTTCTGCGGGAATATTTTTGAAAGAGTTTAAGATGAAGATGCAAAGTAAACGAATTTGCGGGAGAACGATGAAATCATACCATATACAAAACATGAAAACCAGACAGCGATTTGAGCAATGTGCCAAGTTTATATTGAGCAGTCTTATATCTGAGAGCAGCTCTCATCCCACAGCTGCACTAAAGTCAAACCGCATATGGAGTTTTTTTACTGTTCATTTCAATGTATTTTGTGCATTTTTTATTTCATTATATATTTATCTTAAACCATTACCAATATTCCTGGGACAGTGTGTATACATTGCGCTAAATGCCTCAGTTGCTTGGATTACGTTGGTTGGTGATTTCACCTCAGGCTTGTGTTTGCCATGTTTTTATGCAGCATTTCCCTCAATCCAGTACAATCTCCTCATATGAGAGACAATAAAAGAATCAATACAACACAAAATATGATCTGTGAAATATGGAAAATCCCTGAAAAAATGTTACTGGTAATAAAAAGTGGTAAATTAGGGTAAACTGGGGCTCCTGATCTTACTATTCCTAAAACGTTGGATTCGGCTCTGCTTGTTAGATTTTATATTCTGTGGTTTAGATATTAGGTTGCAGGTATTCAGATTAGAATGAGTAATCCAGCTAAATGAAATGTTTCAGAAAAACTGACTTGCATTTCTTTGTTTATTGCATGGTCTTTGGTTGCTTAGTGTAGAGTAGCTTGTATTTTTTTCATATGGTTCATTGCTTCAAACATGATGTTTTCATTAGACATGAGAGCACACGGTAAGCAGCTACGCACAACCACTCTCCCAATCAAGCCTGTCATTATATATTGAGCAACCGGTGCTGTGTGCGTCCATTGTTTGAGACCTTGCCCTAAATGGGTGTGATGCATCTGTTGAGATGTGTCACAAAACAACAACCAAAGACCGCATAACTACTTCAAGTCCCGCGGATTCCCACTGCAGTGATGAAGGCAAATTGCCAAACCCTGTGACACAGGCACGAAAGGATCATCTGAGTCTCATCCTTCACATCTAAGTCCAGGTCTAACCATTCAGATACACACCTGTAAATCTGACAGGAGTTTCCTGCACACACATTTTACAGTGTCTTGGCGGAGGGCAGAGCACAGCCTCCTCTCATCCCTGTGCGTAAAAAACACAAAGACGCAGGGAGGCGTGCGTCTGGTCGCAGCTCTGTGCCACACTCCGCTAGCTCTCAGAGGAGTTGGATCTGGTATGATCTGCCAAGAAACGGAAACATCCACACCGCCTGCTTCGTCCTACCTTGACGTGCGTAATCGTTTTGCGCTTCAGACCGCACCGCTGGAGAGTTTAGACTTTCACCGCATAGCAGCGCAGCACTGAGAAAGGTAAAGTAGGATTTGTATGTTATTTACAAGGAGAGACTTTTAAGTAAAGAATGCTTGTCAATAAATTATTGTTCCTCTCTTGCTGGGCGACTGTTGCTTGCTAAACAGAGGTGACTGGTGACATATTTACTGACTGATGAATGATTTTAGTCACCGCTGAGAACCACAGTTGAGATATGTGCCATGAAACACAGATAAGTGCATGGCCAGAGCCAAACCAGGGTACTGCGGTTAAAGGTGAGCAGTTTTGTAACTAACTCAATAACACAGTCTGAAGTATTTGTAAGAGTAATACATATTTTATAAAACTTCAGATCAATGTACAAGACAAAACAAGACACTGTAAAAACAAATACATTACACCACTACCACTATTACAATCTTAATACTTGCAGAAGTCTATCAGAAAAATAAGTCTATAGAGCAACTTTGCTACATACTTACATAAATAAATATAAAATAAAGGAATTCAATGTGTAGTTAAAGCATTTAATTCGTCACTGCTTTAAAATAGTCACCAATATTTGTTGATAGCCTGTGAAGTTAATGGTTTAAATCATGGATCTCTGCGGATGACACTCAAGCTTGTTCTGTTTACATAAGTGGAGCAGTTTTTCCGAAAACTACAGATTGTATCTGAGATAGAGTTGAAGTCTCAAAACAGACCTGGCTGATGCCCCTTGGATCCAAGCTTTTTTGTTCTCAAATTGTTGCAAAAACAAGTAATGTTGTCATGCTGTGTAGTAATTGGTTTTGGTGGAGTTGATACACATGTGTTGATATATATTTCCACCACTATATTAGATTTATTGGAAAGTGCAGATTTGGTGGTTTTGGGGTTCTCTTCATAGGTGACTCCCTTTTGCCATTTTTCTCACCTTTTCTGGTTGAGAATGTGTTTGAATGATTGTTGCAAGTTTGATGATGTTGATTGCAGTGAATGCACTCAATGTTTGGGTAATTTACTTAGCTTTACTCAAGTATTTTTATTTTCTACTTTGATTTTACAGCATGTGATGGGTTAAAAACACATGGAATCCAATTTATAAAGTGGTTACACTTGGCTCCAGCTGTATAGTTACAACATTATTGTGCTGTATAAGATGTTTATAGACTATAGGCAACAAACTGTCATGGTCCTTTTATGACAACAGCTGCAGTTATGATAATGGCTTCATAGTTTATGCCAGCTTTCAAAGAGTTGATAAACCTATCTCCTTAAATGTGAGGACAAACTGAAAATAAATATACATTCTAGATTAACTATATAAACAACTATTACTTCCAGTTGTACACATATAACTAGCAAAACTCGTAATACTTTCACTGAAATGTCCCTCGCAGAGTTTTTGACCACTGGTTGAACTTTAGGGATATGTGTTTTACAAGTGGTTGCCTGTTTGCTTGCCTCATACATTAACATGTAAAAGCCCAGTAATAAACAAAGCGAGGCAATTTAAGAAAAAGGGACAATGCACAGTTTCTAAACTTTAAAAAATGTCCATTAAACACCTAAAATACATGCAATTTGTTGCGGTGACAAACACTGCAAATATAACTGTTAACTAGAAAAACCTACTGGGCACCTCTAAAGGGGCTTTATAAGTTTTGGCGTTTGCCTCATGACCAATTTTAGCATCAACAACTTTTTGGAGATTCCCTATCAGAGAAGTTTAAGCATCAAACTTTCATACCTTAACTCATCAAGACATGTCTCCAGAGGTGGAGACAATGGAAATGTTAACTCGGATTTTGCTTCTATTTCTATCTTGTATCCCTCATATATTATTTGCTGGTCTCGTCACTGTCTAGTTTCCCCTGAAGAATTAGCATTATCTCTTTGCAAGACTTTGCAAAACTTACAAATAGCTTCTTTAAGAAAAACTTGCTAATTGTATCTTCGCTCGTCACGCATCAGTGTAGACGATCATATTTGTGAGAATAAACATAATTGGGGTCGACCATATGTGCAGTTGAGCCCAAGAGATTTGGAGTTGAGAAAATCAGGGCTGTGAGCGACACTCAGCCCAACAACCCCTCTCTGTGTGTGCTGGCTTAGACTTTGCGGCTCCACCCTGACCCCCACCCATTTCCCCCGCACCCACCCACCTAGCACACACAGACACACACACACACACACATACACACACACACACACACACACACACACACACACACACACACACACACACACACACACACACAGTGGCTCATGTCATCATGTCAAACTACCCCCCAATTGAAAAGAGGGTTGATTCTGTGCAGTGACATGCACAGTCAACTTCAATTAGTGTAAATTAGCGGTTATCAGGAAACAACAGGTCCAATAAATTTGTGGACCTGTTGTTTTTCTGCGGTGTGCAGGGATGTGTGGGTTCAAGTGTGAAGCAAGAAAATGTTTCTGTATTTACTATTTACCTTATGAATAAAACTTTCTGTTGTATTGAGTGATGTGTTTGCTGCTGGCTGGACCTTTGAAGGCAATGTTGCTCTATATACTTTTGCGTGTGTGTGTCTCTAGGACACTTTTTCTGAACTTTCTCCTGTTTAGCAGGAATAAATTAAGCAAAAACATTTATTCAGAGCGAAAGATGCATACAGAAAAAAGAACACGAGGCACAAGTGTAGAAGAAACACTGCTGTCTGGGTTCTGAACACAATGCTACTTGTCCACTGTTATTTCTCCGTTTGCTCATTAATTTGGTTATCACCATGTTATTATGAATGAGAGGATTGATGGCCAAACCAACTGTACCAAGGCAAAATACAAAATAAGCCAGAATCAATATTAGAATATTACATTTTTTACATTCTGTTGAGCAGGTATACTGTTTACAATGTTGGAATACAACTGTTACATTTGGTGACATGTTCCTTCATTTCCAAGAACATACAGACTTAAATACATTTTTACTCAATCCCATACACTTTCTGTTGACAGACGTTCCAGAAAATATAGAATTTCTTCATGTTGTAGCAAATTTGAGAAGAGTGTCTCCATTGCCCAGAGTTGGTAGGACACATTCGTCAGGTACATTTCGAGGAGCCTTCAAATCGGGACAGCCTAGTCCTGACTTGAGACACAGTCTTTTAGTCCTACATTGGACAGAGTGAAGCTATCTGTTTCCAACTATTTCCAGTCTTTATACTAAGATATGGTAATCATCTCATGACTTCATCTCTTGGGAATGTCTTGGGAACTGCATTTTGGTCCAATCATCTGTAGAAAGCAAGGAACCCATTGAGGAGGGAAAAGAGATGTACCCTCAAACTCACGGTATGAACCTGTTTCATATCACACATGACACTGTGACCAGTACTGAACCTTAACCTCTGGCTTTCCCCTCTGACACTATGAGAGGGGGCATCAATTTGTCTCTCTGAGGTTTCTACGTTCTTAAAAGTTTCCCTTACTCTTGTTGAGAGTTAAGGGCAGATGATTTCACACCTTAGCCCTATGAGACCTATGAAAGTGTGATTTGTGAATATGGGCTATACAAATCAAATTTGATTGATGATTGATAAAGAACCCTGCACACTCAGACGTCTCCATCTTCAAAACACTCAACCCGTCTGAGATGAAGATACACATTAACTTTAACTGTTTGGCTCTCCTCAGGGTCAAGGAAGGCAGTTTAAAGATACAGTGATGCGGTTCAGTGAGGGTAAAAGTTGTAAATAACCTCCCCACACTTCCTGGGGAGAGAGGTAAGGTATGGGAGGAGCGTGACGTGTTGAGACTGTCGACTCTTGGAGTGTCATAAATCCTGAAAATGGTGTCTGATCTACATGCTCTGCTCGTATTATTGAGAAATTCAGAGGTTTTATCTTGAGGACATGGTTTTTTTGCTACTTAGATTAGAATGAATCTGTCCCTGTATACTAAAATATTAGAGATGAAGTGAAGGACGTGTAGACTGCTGCTTAAACAAGTAGGGAAAGTCAGATCTCCCAAGTCAAAGGAGAATTCATCCTCAGAGCAGCATGACTGTCTCAAGAGAATGTTACAATAATCCATCATGTAATTGTTGGGATCTTTCACTTTGGACCCCATTTGTGGACAACATCTTTAAAATGTCCTACTAGCATGATCAACAACTCCAAGCCACAGAGCAGCAGCTGGTGCTGAATTGAAATCTTACCATGTCTTGGTTGGAGTGAACATTTAGACATTTCCCACAGTATCAGAGTAATTGATTGTTGTGTATGTGCTAAATGTCATGCTGCATCTCAAACACATCCGTCATAGGTGGAACAGTCTGTCAGTCTCAATTAACCTGGTATACGACATGTGGTTGGACTGTACTTCAGCACGGAGCAAACAAATGGTGAGGAGCAGATGGCTCTGCCTCCAGGATCCTGACCGTTTTCCGAACATAAGTGTAGGACCTCAGATCCGAGCTGTGGGACAATGCTGCCAAAATGTGATTCACAAGCTCGCAAATGTTTGGGCAAACATCTGAAGAGCGGGTGTAGTCAACTCAACTTTGTAATAACAGACTGCAATAGGAGTATGTACTTCTGTAGTTTCAAAATAAAGATTAGTTCTTTCAAAAATCACGAAAACTTTTTTTCCCAATATACATGGACCAATTTTCAGATCATCATTTACAAGGTTTCTAACCTGTAAAACAAACTAATAGATACTTCATTGATCCCAAGGGAAATTTAGTTGATCTAATATCATTCCCTGATTCATCAGTAGAAAATGTAATCTTGGTTTGGCATCACTAAACCAGGTGAATAGGTTTGGAATCTTTACTTAATTGTGTGTGTGTGTGTTTGTGTGTGTGTGTGAGAGAGAGACTTAGTCATACTAAAATACAGTGTGAGTGTTAATGATGGTGAGGGAACATGTCACCTAGACCAACGGTACGGCTCGGGTGTGTTTTAACAGTTTTAAAAAGAATGGAGGTATAAGATAGCTTTGAACCTTGTAACTGGGAGACATTCACTATTAACGGAAAACAAGTTTGCTGTTACATTGGAAATTTTAGTTCAAGAATTATTTTGGAGCGTGCTGATTGGTCATTAGAGCCCTAAAACATTTCCTGATTCGTGTTTGTGCACTAGCCACAGAACCTGCCATCACAGACCTACTGTGCTTTAGACTAAGGACTCTTTGTAGCAACCAAGGTGGTGTGACAGTGACGTAAAAATCGGTTGGTAGGCGTTGAACTGGTTTGAACCCACCACTTTAACCACTGAGGAAAATATATGCGCTGTTAAATGAGGAAACATACTGAGCTATTTGTGAATATCCCAGGCTGTGTGTGCAGCTGATCCCCCACCCACATACATACAAACACATACAGTACAAGCTTTTATGAAATGTCTGCGTGCATGGTTACGTCAGACTTCTTTTCAAAGCATGTGCTGCTATAACATGTAATAGCAGAGTGTTCCCAGTGTGATGCAGAGATGCTGAATATAGCGTCTTACCTGCATCACTTCCCATCAACTTGAGAGCCGCCCACGGAAAAGCGCTGCGAGTAGAGGAAATGCCCCCTCCCACACTAGAAGTTTGGTACCAAAAATGAAGCCTGTGTTTGGCAGGATAGAGGTTCCATGTTTATTTAAAGAAAGTCACAGAACTTCTCCTTCATTATATATAATACATTTATGGCAGGGTTCTGATGAAACTTTTGGGTCCTCTTTTGAGAGACCAAATGTGTCGATTAGCTGAATCTCTGCAGTGACAGTCTTATCTGTTTAACAGGAGTATCAGTGTCAGCTGGGTGACCTGAAATGTTCTCCAGAGTATTTACGTCATATCAGATAGATATCCCCTAGACAGCAGCACATTACTGTGTACAGGACACAACCAGAACAGCTTCATTTGAAATGTTGTGATAACTCCTTTTTGTGTTTATCTGTAATTGTGTAAATGTGATGTCGAAAACCGAGTCCACAGTCATCCCAAATAGTGCTTGTCGGATCATCTAACAGAGCCTGTGCCACATACACACAGGGTCTTACAGGAGTAAGACCCTTAAAGCACGTCTGAAAGAGACACAGAATCACCACAAACCATTTTGATGGTTTTGTGTGGCTGTGTGGTCATTTTGTTTCTCTTTGTTGTTATTGTGCGAGTTATTGTGGTGGTTTTATGTATCTTTGTGGTAAGTTCATGTCTCCTTGTAGTTGATTTGTGTCTCTCTGTTGTCATTTTGTATCTTTTTGTCATTGTTTGTGCATCTTTGTGGTCGTTGTGTGTCTCTCTGTGGTGATTTTGTGTCTCCTTGTTGTTGTTTGTGTATCTATTGGTTGTTTTGTGTCTCTGTGGTGGTTTTGTTTCTCTTTGTGGTTGTTTTGTGTCTCTTTGTGGTTATTTCCAGTCTCCTTGTTGTTTTGTGTCTCTTTCTTGGTGATTTGTGTCTTTTTGCCCCTAGGTCATCATTTAGTTTTTTTGTACATGGGCTTTGTAGCTTGACAAACAATCAATCCAGTTACCCAGGTTTTTTTTAATTCTTAACACTACTTCTGTCATTTTTTGACATGAACCACAGTTTACAACAATTCAGCATGATTGGAATTGTTCTGTCATCTCCATGTCTTTCTAGCAGCAAGTGGAGTTTATTATTTGTAAAGTTCCATCAATCGATGCTGGTGACCCAAACGTCAATTTCATTGCCATAAATTTCCTTTAAATTACTATAATGGCTTTGATTTACTGTTTTTAATCACAATTGCCAGTACATGATGGTGTATTGTATAGCCCATCTTCTCTAATTACAATTTGCCTCATGGGGCAAGGTGCATCATCCTCGGCCCCCTCAACTAGAGCAAGGAAAAACGAGATAAAAACCTTTTTTCAGATAGAGCTGCAAGTGAGGAATCCGTCTTCCTCTCCTGGGACTGACAGATGTGCAATAGATACTTCATGCTAAAAATCACATCAACAACATGACAATATTTACAAAATTCATAGGGCGGCCGTGGCTGAGGGCAGGGCGTCCACAAGGGGGGGTAAAGGGAACGGATTCAAGGGGGCCCATGATGGGAGGGGGCCCAGAGAGGCCCCTAATATGATGAAATAAAATAAAGAAAAAATAATGACACAAGTTATTACTAACCATATAATCACACATTTTTATTTCCATGTCCTGGTAACAATTCCTTATTTGTTGGAAGCAACCCTAGCCCCTGCAGGGCCCCCCTTCACCCCTTCTATTTACGTAAAAATGGTTCAGTCCGACTGGATCATCTGCAGCCAGAGCGCCACACACGGCGATTTGTCACAGAACAGCGCGCCACAGAGCGGATCAAAGCGGAGGAGACAGAGCAGTAATGCCTCAAAAATCTGCAGCCAAAAAAGAAAGGAAAATAAATATAAGAGAGGAGAAGGAGTTGAACAGGGTCGACAATATGTCACCCAGTATTTCCAAAAGAAAGGTGGGGTTTGTTGTGTGGAAAGTTATGGATATTAACTTTTCCCTGTCTGTGGTCTATAAGCAAGCTCACTTTTCTCACCATGTTAGCTCAAGAAAAACTCTGGATTTTTACATTTTTACTGCTATATTAGTAAAATAATCAATCCAGTCAACATTTATCAAGCTGTTCTTAGTTCAATAATAGTTGATCTCTCCCTCTGTCAAAATGATTCCTCATTCTGAACAGAGTCAAGAGCACCAAAAATGCAGCACTGTCTGTCAGCCCCTCAACTCCCACCTGCCCTGAATAACCCCCAGTGCCCCCACATGAGAAGGAGGTGAGCAGCTGTGAGTGTTGAAATAATAATAATAATAATAATAATACATAATACATAAGTATAAATACAAAATATAATACATTTTTTAAATGACTCTAAATGAATTCCATTGTATCAGAGTGTTCAAGATTTCTTGCCCCTAACAGTACATGTTCAACTGACCCCATGCTGTTCTTCCTTTCACAAATATGGTAATGATAGTCAAAAATAACCATTAAAAATGCATAATTTGTATGTAAAATAGCATCAAAAATGTTGCCGCTGTGTAGGGGGCCGCTGTAAAGATTCCTTTTCACTGGGGCCCAAAATCCCTAGCGCGCCCCTGGCTGCGGGTAGAGTGGGGTCTTCCTCCAACCTGAAGGTTGGAGGTTTGATCCCCAGTCTGACCTATCTGCATGCCTAAGTGTCCTGGGGCAAGATGCTGAATCCTGAATGGCCCCCCATAGAATAACAAAGTGCTGCAATTAGATGCACTGTATGAATGTGAGTGTGAATGGGTGAATGTAAAACTGTACTGTAAAGCGCGGAGAGGAGGGCGACTGCTCCCCCAGAACCAAAACCAAAACCATTTACCATTAGAAAAGACAGTGTCTAACATAAATGGAGAAGTTTATCAATGTCAATCAATCAATCAAATTTTATTTGTATAGCCCATATTCACAAATTACAATTCGTATCATAGGGCTTTAACATGGTGTGACATCCTCTGTCCTTAACCCTCAGCAAGAGTAAGGAAAAACTACTAAAACCCTTTTAACAGGGTAAAAATACGTAGAAACCTCAGAGAGAGCCACATGTGAGGGATCCCTCTCCCAGGACGGACAGAAGTGCAATAGATGCCACGTGTAGAAAACATAGTCCAGATTAAAGTTTTTAGCGGCATTGATGCAGTCCCGCTGCAATCACAGTCCATGGTCAGCAACCAGCAGGACCACGATCCACCATCCAGACCAGAGGCCACTCCAGTCCTCAGTCACCGTCCACCAGGACCTACCACGAGCCACTGCCGCGGCCCTGGTCCACCTCCTTTACCCAATGCCAACGCGACACAGGGTCCGCCACCAGCACCACGATCAGCCCACATGACACAGAATCCGCCACACTGGGTCCACCACTGCGACGCCTGATCCACAACAGCAATCCATGGTGCGGCCACAGAGGCCCTGGATCTGCGGGTGATAAAGCAAAGGGATTCCGGGGAAGGGAGATAGGGATGGAGAAGAGGAAGGAGAAGCTGGAAAAAGAAGCTCCGTGTGTCATGTGTCATAAAATAGAACAAGTTACGTTCTGCCTCACTAATTAACTCTAACTATAAGCTTTATCAAAAAGAAAGGTTTTGAGCATATTCTTAAACAAACAGATGGTGTCTGCCTCCCGAACTGAAATTGGTAGATTATTCCACAAGTGAGGGGCTTGATGGCTAAAAGCTCTGGCTCCTACTCTACTTTTAGAGACTTTAGGGACGACAAGTAGGCCTGAATTCTGGGAGCAGAGTGCTCTAGTGGGATTATAAGGTACTAACAGCTCTTTAAGGTAAAAAGGCGCTATATTATTAAGGGCCTTGAAGGTGAGGAGGAGAATTTTAAATTATATTCTAGATTTAACTGAGGCCAGTGTAGCGAAGCTAATACTGGAGAAATGTGCTCTCTTCTCTTGGTTCTCGTCAGGACAAGTGCTGCAGCATTTTGGACAAGCTGTAGAGTCTTTAACGACTTACTGCTGGAGCCTGATAATAATGAGTTACAATAGTCCAGTCTCGATGTAACGAAGGCGTGGACTAGTTTTTCTGCATCTTTTTTTTTGCGAAAGGACATGCCTGATTTTTTAGATATTACGCAAGTGGAAAAAGGCAGTCCTAGAAATTTGTTTTAAGTGACTATTAAAGGATAAATCAGGATCGAAGATCACTCCCAAGTTCCTGACTGTTTCGTTGGAAGCAAGGTCAATGTCGTCTAGCGCAGCTATATCATTAGATAATTTATCTCTAAGGTGTTTGGGGCCAAGTATTATAACCTCTGTTTTGTCTGAGTTTAATAAGAGAAAATTGCGGGTCCAATGTATTTAAAGGAAAATGTCAAAAGGAAAGTTTAAAGCCGACTCTTAAACACTGCAGGGTGTCTGCCTCCTGAACATAAATGTACTTCACATCATTGCTAGTTAACATCTGGTATAATCAGTCATGGTTCCTCTCTATCATGTCCTGCTGGGTCTCTAAAAACTCTAAAGTTTTGATGTTTCACTCATAATTTATTATTCCTCTGAGGGAGGGTCTGTGGGGGTCAAGTGGCCACTCATCCCCCTCTGTAGCTTCATCGTATATCTGTCAATAGCCTCAGGAATGTTCTCAAGTTTTCTAGGAACTAAAGAACTTGATGATTTTTAAGTACCTATGTGAAATATTTGTGTAGGTGGCTGTGTCTGACGAGATAAAGCAGGTTGTCTTTCCAACCAAAGGTGTTGGTGGTTTGATCTCTGGCTCCTTGGGCCAGACACTGTAGTCCAAATTATCCCTCGTAACGCTGCGATTTAAATGTTTTATTGTGATTTGTACAGCAGCATTTGTGTTTAATTATTGCATGTTTAAGCAAAATCATCAGTTGTGTTGCCGTGTATTTCTTCCTTGTCATTTTATCAGGCCTGACTGGAGTTTTGAAGAATCAATCCATTAATGAACTAGAATGTCACTCAGCAGAGCACATAATGTACCTCTGCCAAGGCCCAGCAGTCCCCTTAAATGTATTCAAGTTGCAGCGGCTGTGGCTGAGGGTATTGCTAGGTCGTCATCTAACCAGAAGGCCGGCAGTTCGATCCCATTCTTTCCCATCCGTAGTGTCCTTGGGCAACCCCAAATTGCCCCTCATAGAAAAAGGTGCTGCCCATTGATGCATTTTAGGAATGAATGGGTGAATGGCAATAAACTGCTTTGAGTGGTCATAAAGATTAGAAACTCTCTCTCTTTAAACAGTAAACATTTGGAACCATTACACAGCCTTCCACCAATTTTCATGTAATCTTGGAAACTTTGTAACAACTAACGGTGAAATGTATGCAGATTGTAAAAATTATGATTATGGGATTGAAGAAAAAAAATTGTCTGATTTGATCAGCTTTCCTTATTAAGCGTTAATTTATCCAGTCCTATTTTGGAGTTTTAAACTGGAAATCAAAGTGTATTAGACTGCATGTAGAGTTAACACATTTATGAAACACTTGGTAGTCAAGTGTAAATGGGCCCTAGTGCAGCACAGCTTCCATTCTCAGCTTGGTTTTACTTTTAGGAAACAAAGAAAGACAGGGACTGTCCTTTCTACGTGTCATCAACAGCCTTTGTCTGTTAGTTGCCATCGTTCACTGTGTTTGAGGAAAGCCGGGAGGAGGTAAACAAATAAATGTGGACTTCTTCTACATTTAAAGATTCATGAGGTAGGCTTCTCTAAGCTTGTCTTCTGTTGCGCCACCTACTGTTCTGCCGGTTAATTGTTCTCAGCACGTAGTAGCATACTTCAGCCTTTAGAGTCAGTAACAATCGCACCTCACTATCAGTCCAAAAGAAATCCCTGCTCTTGCTTTTACCATTGTCGTTTTTCGTCTGTAGTATTTTCAGTATCTAAGCAACCTAATGCAGAGCAGACGATCACCTTTCTGTTTACACCAGCACACGCATGCCCAATGTATGCGAATGGTCAATACAGATGTGTAATAGTATGGATAGGGATCATTACTGATGCTGAGCTAAAATGCTCATATAGACAGAGATTGTGTTGAAAACATATTAAAATGGATGTAACCTCATGAGAAGAGGGTGTGTGAGATGAATATGGTCCTCAGCTGAGCAAATGTTTTATTTGACCTAAAAGTATGTGTGAGTCAACCAGAGAAATGTCCCAACTGTAACCTCAGCGTGCATTGGGAAATGTTTTCTCTACGCTGCACTGAATTCCTTGCTTCAATATTTATCTGAAGCTACACAGTGATTGGGGCAAGAGGTTACATTTGAGCAACTCTGAACTTGGCTGATTGGCTGCTACGTGTGGTGATTTCAGAAATAGGCACTCTAAGAGCAGGTATGGTGCAAACTTATTCACAACAAATGAAAAACATGGCCAAGTGTAGTGAATCTTGAATTTACATGCATCTGCCCTGTCTTATGTTAGACGTCCAGGCTTCTACTGGTAACATGGTGTTGGTGTGTTTTCTCCTCACTCTTTCAAACCCTCAAACCAGTTTCAGGCTTTTATAAAGGTGGAGGGAGGGGATACCTCTGGACGTCTGTGGCTGAGGGGGTAGAGCGGTCGTCCTCTAACCAGATGGTCGGTAGTTCAACCCCAAAACAATTCCCTATCTGCATGCCGAAGTGTCCTTGGGCAAATTACTGAAACCCAAATTAACCCTCATACAACAAAAGGGTGAATGCCAAAATATGACCTGTACTGTAAAGCGCTTTGAGTGGTCAACAAGACTAGGAAAGCGACATATAAATACAGACCATTTACCTTATACTGGGGAATACTCAGTCTGTATGAGGTCTAATAACATTTTCTTACTCTTCCTGTAAGATTAAGATTAAGATGCATTTATTAGTCCCAAACACATACACAGACATGCACAGGCACACTCATGCAGGTAGAGAAATTTAACCTCTGCTTTTGACCCATCTGATGCAGGACACACAGAGCAGTGAGCGACTATGTACGGCGCCCGGGGAGCAGATGTTGGGGGAGTAAGGTGCCTTGCTCAGGGGCAATAGACAGAGTTTAAACAGACTCTTGGATTTTTGGGCAGATCAGGTTCGTCTTTTTGTTGTCTCTCCGTGGAGACGAACCAGAGACCTTTTCTGCCCACAGTCCAAGTTTCTGCCACTAGACCATCGCCTCCCCCTCATCTTGACAGCAATTTTAGTATAATGGACAATCCCAGCTACATCTTAAGAGGTACCATGTATAAAAAAAAACCATGCTTCCAGGTTGAATCCTTTGTCTTTGTGTTAACTGTTCATTTATCTTATAAAAAAGTCAATATTAAGTCACATTTTTACATCCACTTTCAACAGTTTGACCCTGGATCCTGCACTCTGTGGCATTTCCTTATTCTGTGTCTCCCTCCCAATGGCTGTATATCATAGCATCTGGTTTACAAGGAATAAGGTGAAGGTGGTAGCGAGAAGTCCTCGAGCTTTCGTCACGAGCTGAGCTGCTAATTACTGTCCACTCTGCTGCAGCTGAAGATGCACATTCAGTGCTATTGGCTGCGGTTAACGCCAATCAATATTCATGACAGTTCTCTATATATCTTTGTGTTTCATAGGACACATGTACACATTAGGGTCCTCAAAACACAAAGCCCCAAAACAGGGCACGTACATTTACATGTAAAATCAGGGGCATGCACATTTAATATGTCTTTTGTTGAGATAAAAAAGGAAACAATTAAACTTTGATTAGTTGTCATGTGTACATTTATCTTGCAGAAGGCCATTGAGCCATTAATGTTTGAAAGAGCTCTGTGTTTATCCTCTGGAAAGGAGGTTTAAGGTTGTATAAACATGGCACTAATGGACCATATTACCGAGCAGAATTGCTTTTCTGGTGTTAACAGAAAAGCATTAGACTCAATACAAGAGCATAACCAAACAAGGAATGGAAACTCTGTGTGTTGGTGTCAGCTGTATTTCTTTGTGATGGTTAAACCTGAGAGTCAGATTGTCTCATTCTAAAAGTGTGCTTAAAGGAGTGTTTCAACTTTTTTAAATCCTGCACATCCACTTCTTAAAACAGCTTACATATTTACATCGAACACACTGACACCCAACCTCAAAGGATTACACGTTAACATACTGGCTGCGAAACCTTAAGGAATGATTCATAAGCGATTTCCAGCAGCAGTACACATAACTGTTGAAACCCCTTTAAGGACCCAGCTGCCAATCGGTTTTATATTACCTCAGTGTGAGAGCAGTTTTGTTTGACCCTTGTGGCTGTTGTGAGAATCCATTCAAACGTTTGTTATGGTTAGTTTGTGGCCAGTAAATGACATGATTTGTTTGAGTTTTGTCAAGATCTGGGACCTTATTGACCTCACAAAGCAGCCACATTATCGTTTTTAAATATGATAATCAGCTGATTTGGAATGGCTGTGACATATGTACACATACTCAAAATTAAAAAAGAGGGAAATGTCATGTTCAATGAATCATTGAGTTTGTGCTCTATAGTACTACATGTTTCAGTCTTTCAATATGCTAAGGTCTAATATTATGAAAGTGTCCGTATTTAGAATAAGTCTAATGGAATTTACTGAAGTGAAGTTTTTTGCACTGGGTTGCTTTGTGATTTCTGTAATAATTTGAATGTCCCAGAAAATATTACATCAGTTTGAAATCATGCTCAGACAGCCAACTTGAACACCAACTTGCTGAAAGTCAAAGCAGATTAGAACCATTTTCAACTGTGGATAGTTCAAACAGAATGTAGTACTTATTCATCAGAAGTCATCGGCCAAGGGATTTTTGTGATAATGCAAAAATAATGCAAAAATCTTGATAAAGATCCAAATGTTCACCTGAATGTCCAGAACAGATGTCATTCTTGGTCCAGGTCAGAACTGAAGTCATTGTGGCGGCTAGGAAATGCAAAATTTCTGTCATCAGCCTTGCAAGAACCAAAGTGCAACCGGCTTGATGAGCTAATTTGCTCAAACCTATTTAAACCTGGATCAAGTCATAGTTAGAACACATACCCAGCATAACTAAACCACTCCAGAATTATAGCTATTATTATGGTTCTACTGCAGCCAAACGTAGTTGTGGCATTGAAACGACCAAACGAATCATACTAAAAGTGAAAAACCAAGAAACCAGAATCTGAGTCAACCCAGAAAAAACAATGCAGGTTTGAAAATGCCTCAAGAATCTACAACCACAGCAGGGGTTCAGTGATAATACACAATGGTTATTTGAGCTAAAAGCTAGCAGCATGTGCACGATTTTTTAATGTTAACTATGTTCACCATCTCATTTTATTTTGTCAGAATGCTAAGATGTGCTAATTAGCACTAAACGCAGTAGTTGCGTCCTAATTCAACGGCCATCTTCTTCAGAGGATATGGTGTATGCAGCCCACGAAAACTAAACTAAGATGGTGCATTCTACGGAGGACATCTTAATGCCCCTTGTTTTTTAACATTTGTACCAAAAGCTGTTCGTTAGAGTTGAACCCTGATATATGTAAAAGTGTAAGCAACGTCTGATCTTCGCAGTTACACACCGAAGCGCATTGAGGTCTGGGGCCCATAAAGGATCTAGGTATTTGGACATAAACCAAACTATTGGACATATTCAGTCACCAACGTTTTTACAGTTCACCTTCGGGGAAACATTCATGTCTGAAAAGTTGTTTAAACCATTAAATGGTTGGGCGGCTGTGGCTGAGGGGTAGAGTGGTCGTCCTCCAAGCTGAAGGTCGGCGGTTCGATTCCCAGTCTGAACCATCTGCATGCCGAAGTGTCCTTGGGCAAGATGCTGAACCCCGAATGGCCCCCCCTTAGAATAACAAAGTGCTGGGATAGATGCACTGTATGAATGTGTGTGTGAATGGGTGAATGTGAAACTGTAATGTAAAGCGCTTTGAGTGGTCATCAAGACTAGAAAAGCGCTATATAAATGCAAATCCATTTACCATTTAAATTACAACCCATGAATACACTAGTAGAAATGTCAAGAAATCCGCAAAGTCACAAGGATTCATTCTCTGGAAAACATGAATGTCTGTGCATAAATGTGTTTCATGGTAGTGTATATTATAGTACTCTAATAGATGAGCCGGAATCAAAGTGGTGGACCAGCCAACTTAACTGAAGCTGTGCTGCTAAAGTGGTTAAAAAAGAGCCGGCAGAT